>VWZW01003149.1:209-62342 GCA_013397115.1 Edolisoma coerulescens
AGAGGGAGGGAGGGAGGGGGGGAGCGAGGGGGGGTGGTGAGTTGCTCGCTCGCAGGGCTGCCCCCGCTCGCTGTCTGTGGTAAGTCATACCCGGAGCGCCGGCCTGCGGCTGGCAGGCCCTACGGAAGGAGGAGCCGGGGCGCCCGGAGCCCGCGGCGGCCCGCCCAAGGAGACTCATGTTGGGCGGGCTTGTGCGGGGCGAGGGACCCTCCCGAGCCGCCCCCGGCTGTTCGCCCGCAGCTCCCGGCGTTTCGGTGGGACGCGGTGAGGCCGCGGCGTTTCCCGTTCCGGGGGGGTCAGGCGCCGCCGTCCTGGGCGCGGGCAGGGAAGGAGACGGGGCTGCCGAGTCACGTCCATCGCTGCCCTCGGGTACGGCTCTGCTCCCTCGGGCCCTTGCAGCACGCTTGTGGTGAGGTCGAGTGCGGCGTGTCCATGGGCATGGTTAGCGCTGGCCCTGGCAGTGCCGGATTAATAGCTGGACTCGCTGATCTCAGAGGTCTGTTCCAATCTAAACGGTTCTGTGACAGGACTGCTTAATTAAACAAATGATGCCTGAAAATTGGTGAGTGCCTCTCTTCACACACTCCCACACACACACACAACCACATACCTCTGTGTTCAGGAGATGATGCACTTGCTTTTGGGGCGTTTTGTGTGAAACACTTCTCTACAAGACTGTGGGAATGAAGGGGGAAGTAAACCCTAAAGTACATACAAATTACCATAAAACAAAAAGAAATTAAAGCCTGCTCCTTTTAAATCAGATGAGACCCCTTGTCTATGGTTGATGAAAAAGCTAGACAAATGTTTAAGATCCAGTTATTCATCTTGTCAACTGCAACTCAAAAAGGAAGCAATCCAAAAGCTTGTGTGTAGTTCTAACTTTCAAGATGACCCGAAGAAATGGCATGAAACTGTGTCAGGGGAGGTTTAGGGAAAGTTTCTTCACCCAGAGGGTGGTTGGGCACTGGAATAGGCTTCCCAGGGAAGTGGTCACAGCACAAGTCTGTCTGAGTTCAAGAAGCATTTGGACAAGGCTCTCAGGCACGAGGCACGTGGTGTGATTCTTGGGGCTGTCCTGTGCAGGGTCGGGAGCTGAACTTGATGATCCTTGTGGGTCCTTTCCAATTCAGGATATTCTATAACTTTAAATTTGCTGTCATCTTTACTGAATTCTGTGTATATTTAAAAAGCTGCTGCCTTTTTTTTTTTTTTTTCCCCACATGCATGGATTGTGTAGGTTTGGATAAACTGATAGAGTGACAGGCTTTTCTATCTTACTTTCTGGATATGCTAACTTGTTTGTTTCCAATGGTAATGATATTCTCTGATTATTAGGATTTCCAAGTAAGTGCTCACTCACACTGAAGGCATCTCTAATATTTTATTTTATTTTTCAGTTGTAGTAGTGGAAATATTGAAGCTGCTAAATATGTACAGTTCATTAAGAAATAAGGTTTCCTCCCCCATGAATTCTGGAGTTTAGGAAAACTGATACAGATGGGTTTCTGGTCTATGTCTGTGCTTTCCAGGGAGTATCATAACATAAATAGAAGGGTATAAACATCTGATACATAAGAATAGTATTCCTCTATCTTGCCATGTCAGTGCTGTCGCTACAGAAAAAAGGATAATCAGTACATTTGAAACAGAGACTTGTTGAATCTAAACAAAGTCTCATCTCACAATTGGATTTCATTTTTGGACACAGCTTCTTCAAAAGATCTCATGGTAATAATTTGCCAGCCTTTCTAGCATAGTTTTGTAAGCAAGACAATTACTGTTGTCTAAACTTAGTTTGCTGCCTAAGGAATGTAAAATATCTATTAGAATAGTAAAGGAATTTACAACACAAGTGGTGTACCAGGGAAGCAAGATGAAAGTTCAGGGTAGCAGGATAAAAAGATTACCCCTTTATCAGGGCTGGTCTTTGACAGTGTTTTATGTAAAGTCTGTAAAATATTAAATACATTGTGGCATACAAACCAAAGCAGTAAACACTCTGAAGAGTATCAGGTAAATATGTTACTTCCTGAGCAGTAGCTGTAGTTAATTTTCAAACAAATATGATCCATGTAAAAAACTGTGGGGGTGTGTGCAGATGTATGCCACTGCCCTCATATGCATGAAGTGTTTGACTCAGAGAGGCTGGAATACTCTGGAGCCAGGACTGAAAGGAACAGGATTGCTGTTACATTGAAGTATTTATTCTTTCTCTCTTCCAGGCATAAGCAGGGACTTGCACTCTTTGGACATTTTTATGTGAGGAGGCCTCTCTTCTTGAAGCCTTCTCGTCCTTATACACAGTTCATTAGTTCCTTGTACAGCTTTTACTAAGTACATCATGCAAAGGGCAGAAATCCATTAAAAACACAGATTTGAAAGATGAGGCTCTCCAGTTACTCAACCAGCTGGATTTCTACAATTATAATATCTATTAATATTTGTTTGTATTTTACACATTTTTGGTATAATGAATTGTACTTCTGACACTGGGTTTCAGGCACAAACTTTTTTTTTTCTCCAACATATGTTGTTTCTCTTCATCTGGAAACTGTTGAGTAAAGGAAGAAGCAAAGGACAATAGGAAGAACAGCAAAAGACAATGTCAGGCACAGAAAGAACTGGTAACACCTGTTTCTTTCCTTTTTTCTGTGTCAGCATCCTTGATGCAGTAAACCCACTGTTCTCTACACTCCTTTTCTTTTGCCAATACCTTCTTTTCCCTCTCTGGGCCAAACAGCCCAAAGGTCTCTCCCCATGTCTTCAGCACACTCTGTTGAAACAGTCACACTTTCTATTTTAACTAAATCTTACTGCAATAATCCCTGTTTCTGGCACATTTCCAAGTACCCTTAGTTTTTCCTCTGTCTTTAAGATGTGAGACAGTCTATACTGTGCCTGGCTTTGAGCAACACTAGGTAATTGATAAGTTGGCAGCTCACAAGAAGAGAGAAAGACATCTGCTGCACCTTTTGCTGTAGGAGGGTCATTCAATATTAGAATTTTCTTTTTATATGACCACTCTTTTCTATAAAATCTCTAGAATCTTAATATCTTTCCAAATATCCCATCAGGTTTTGCTGATGAATTATTGGGAAGAGGGGCTAAGAGATGTGCTCTATAGTCATCTGCATCTAGTTCCTTAGGAAATTTAATGGATAAGTAGTATCGGATATTTCAGAATTGCATATTTTTCAACATGGAAATCTTAATAAACATAAAGACTAATGCACTGAAGAACAACACCAGATCCAATCTTCATTCTAATCCTACAGAATGTCCCTGAAGATTATTACCCTTGATGGCAGGGATAATCCATGTGCCTGAAAAAGTCATGTTAGCACTATATATATTTAGCGTGATGAAACAAAACTGAGTGAGTGCCATGTAGAGAAATGCAGGCCTGCAAGAATAAACATATGAAGGCATATTTAATTTATTTGTGAATTCCATCCTGAAAGTCTTCAGATAACTGCAAAAGACTCAAACATAATGAGACTCATGGAAAGAGCTGTTATGTCCTATCAGAAAGAAAGCACAACAGTGTCTTGTGGCAGTCATAGTCTGAATTTGTTTTATTTGTAGGTTCATAAACATGTTTTTGTCTTGAGCTACGTTTTTGTACTAAAATGTTTTTAAAGCTTTTTTTTTTAAATTTAGTCAGAAAGGATAATGTTTTTTTCATTTGTAATGTCCACATTAGCCTGTCTTTCCCATGCAATATAGATCTCAAGCGGAGATCAAAAAGGTTAATCTTATTTCCTTGTAAAATGACCCCTGGAGATATGATGGGGATCCCCTTTCAAAGGCCATGCAAAATTCCCACTGACATCCCTTTAGTGAGAGTTTACCGCTGATGGCCATGCTGATCTTGCTGGCTTTACTTTGGCAAGTACAGCACATCATGAAGGATGGCCCATGGCCAACTTTCTTCAGTTTCTGGTGGAAATGAGTAAAGATGTTCTTCAATGACTTCATTCCTTTTTCATTAAAGAGTTGATGATTTTTTTTGTAGTTTTGTTTTTGGGTTTTTTCAGGGGGTTAGGGGGGGATTGCGGTTTGGTTTTGCTTTGGTGTCTTGGTTTTTTGGGTTTTTTTTCAGTTAGTACCAGCTTTAAATTACCTAGCTCAGTTACTGTTGGCAACTATTCTAGCAGCAAGGAGATCAGCATGGCTGATACTGATCCAGTTGGTTTGCTGGCAAACTGAGTTCTGTGCTGTCCTTACTGCGCTTTCTGGGTTGTGAACTAGTTTTAACTACATCAGTGACAAATGTACTTCTCAGGCTTTTGCATCCTGCCAGAAGCATCTCTGCAGTTCCGGTATTTGTGAGGAGAGAGTTGGGAGAAATGAGTTGTAAAACTAGAAGCCAAAACGTACTGAAAGCACATCTTTATGCTGTGTTCTGGGCGTCCAGCTTTCTTGAGTACAATATCATTTGTGTATTCACGTTGTAAACTTGATCTCTCTGATAACATGAATCTGGGATTGTAACTTTGTACATATTGCTGCTTTTGCAATAACTTAATTTGGGTCACAGGGAGGAAATGCACAATAGGAAAAGTGTCTGTGGCATTAAAGAATAAACATGTTACAACTTCTCAGTGTTTGTGTGAGCTTTTGGTTACAAGACATTCCCACCAGGTTAGTCACAGGAAAATACTGTGTTTATGGGTGCTTATGACCCCCATAACCTAGCTGCAGAATTCAGTGCTGTGCCTTGTAGAAATGCAATAAGGTGTTGGGTTATGTAGTTGGTCAAGAACTTTAAATGTTATGCTGATGGGAACATAGCGCCTATATCTCATTAACCAGCAAGCTTGAATTTGCCCTTACTACAAATAACGTTCAAGGGAAAACAAAGGAGAATGCTTGTTTAAGGAAATCAAGCTAGATGGTACAGCTGTGAAGATTTTAGAAGAGGAGCAGAAATGTTAGAATCCATTCTTAAAGAAATCAAATTATCTTTTTCCTTCCTTGCATGCAGCTGATAAGCTACAGACCTAATCTGTGAGGCTGCAGAGTTGGTCCTAATGCTTCTTTGCCCCTCTAGAATTAGTGCTCTCTCCACAGGGGAGACTCTGGCGGGGACAGAGCATACCAGGTTATGTGTTCAGTCCTGCTCTAGGTATCTCCCAGCCCCATTAAGATCTGGTCTCCCAAAGATTTGTAAGTGATTCAGGATGTAGTTTTAGAATTATTGACTGCCCTAGACATTTTGGAATGCTTACATGCTGTTTTAATAGTTTGCTATATTGTTAGCAAATTGTAAGCTATTAAAAAGCTATTACTATTTTCCCCACTTGCAAAGGCTGCATTCCAGTCACAGGGTAAAGCTCTTTCATATGAACAGTAAACCAATAATCATACAAATATTGAAGTAAAATTATCATGTTACTGACTCTAGACTGAGATCAGGCAGAACTGTAAAAAACCACTTCGAGTGACTAATGACTGGAATGACTAAAATCCAGTTTTATCTTTGAGGAGCACTGCGACAAGGGTTTGGAGCTTTGGACACCCAAACGTGTTCAAACACACAGATGAGATGAGTTGCAGGGCCCAAACTATTCTTCTTCTTTTTAAATAAGCAAAAATATCATGGAGGATATTCAACATTCATCAAAGTTTACTTAGTCTTCACTACCACACCTCATTACCAAAGTATCTGAAAGAAGCCGAATGTCTGGAGACTGGGTACTTGGCACTTATATTATTTCACAAAAAAAAAAAATTGCAATTTTAGATAGGAGAAGGAATTGCTGAGGAGAGTCAGAGGCACTTTTTCATGTGGGCTGTGGAGAGGGAAGGAGGTTATGGGTTTTGGGAGATGTCTGTATCCATCATGTCAGGTCTACAATTCCTAGATTCTGCCTTTTGTTATACTTTGTATTTCTAGAAACACACTACAGCTTCACTCTCTAAAATCCTGTGAGAAAACAAAGCTAGTCAGTACGTTTCATGTACAGGGAAGAATTCACAATACTGTGCTATTTAATCTAGAAGGGCCCTTCAGTCAAATTAACCCTCCAAGAGCAAACATCCTTGGCCAAAGCCTTGGGGTCCTCCAATCAGTAACAGGGTGGAACCTCAGACCTACTCACACTTTCACACAAAATAAGTCTTTAGAACATATTAAGCATTCCCTTCAGTCTTTCTAGATGCGAAATTTTCATGTCCACAGAGCATAGGCTCTACAACAGGTAGTGCAAAGGATTTTATTTCGCCTTTGGGTAACTGTATGACAACATTAAGAAAACTCAGAAATTTCTGCAGGTCTTAACAAATGCGCTTCCAATAACTTCTCTTAGAATAAGACACTTTGGATAAAGAATTTTCTTTTTATATGACCACTCTTTTCTATAAAAGTGTCCAAAGTGTCTTATTCTAAGAGAAGTTATTGGAAGCGTATTTACAGAGGAGTAACTTCTAAAAACCTCTTGTGATTTTGTGGTCATGAAAGCTGAAGTGTGACAAATGCATGGCAATAAAGTATCTCTAGTGTGGTTCGTGTGTCTTTTATGATGAGTCCTGCAGTTCTTCCTACTGTCCAAATCAGGCAATCTGTTGAAAAGTACCATAATCCCTTCACCTACATCTCTTCTGCACAGAGAATTGGTTTGGATTTTGTCCCAGGAGAGTCTGTAGCTGTGTTACACTCTCAGACTTAGGAGCAGGGACTGGTAAGATGCTCCAGGATAAATATGTGACATCTTTCCATGTCACATGGATTCATGATTCATGGATTCATGAATTTCATGAAATTCATGTGGTTTTGCAGCAAAATCTACAACAAGATTAAATTCTAAACGAAGTTATTTTAGAATTTCGAGTGCTGCAACAGTTTGATAGTTTGCCAAAAAAAAAAAGTTGTCATGTTAGTTCTTAAAGGCAAGCTCAAAGCCAGGGTTTTTTCCAGAGAGATTTATTTCCTTAAAATAGCATTTTCCTACTAAAAGTGCCTGCTGGGCAGAGCTGCGTGACCGGCAAGTAGGATTATCAGCATGTTTACTTTTCAAACATCTCTGCCACGCTTGAACAGTTCTGCTGTGGTGTCACACATGAGTGATGAGATAGGTTGTGTAAGAGTTTGTGTACTAAGATATAAAAATTCAAATGTGTTACAGCATTCAAAGTGCACTAACATTTTAATTCCAAACTAGTCCAAGCAATATCCTTATACCAAGGGAAAGCATTTTCTTGACTGTAGTGTCCCTTTTTGGAACGTACCCTCAGCTCCAAGGAAAGTTGCAGCCCCATTAGCACAAATTAAGCCTCTTGGTTGTCTGAAAAGTACAGAAGCTCCTTTACAGCTTTGGGTCTCCGCGTTTTCTAGTACACTTATGAAAGGATGTAGGCAGAGGTTTGGGTGTGATCACTGTACCAGCTATGTACTGTGTTTTTGTCCATGATATCTTGGGAGCAAAAAGCAAGGATTTATGATGTAGTTTGCCTCTGAAGGAAAGTTTTTAATTGCATTGGGATGAAAGTAAGAGAATAAAGGGACAAGTCCCCCATTGATTTTTTGCAGAATCACTATCATTCTGCAACCACAGGTCTTTATAAACAGAGGAATGTAGAAAAAAAGACCCCAAAACTACCTTTGTTCAAAATAAGATTAAGGAAGTGAGATAAATTTATGGAGTATTCATGGTACTACTTTGTATTTCTTTTATAAAGCTTGAGACTTGGCTTCTAAGTCAATAGGGACATTGAGACACAAAATGAATTCTCTGAGGCTGCTAGTGCTACAAGGCTATATAATCACTCTGGGATTGCCAAAGATTTCTCTTTTTTTTTTTTTTTTGAAGATTTGTGTCACTTTCACTCCCACACATCTGGCAAGAGAACTCTGCACTGGCTTAGCTGAAAAATCTTATCTCATAGATCATTACTAGCAATAAATTCCAGCCTTTGTGCTTACTTATATTGTCCCACAGCCTGGAGTCACTGATTTTGTAGAACTAGGAATGCAGGCTGTAAAATATTTACTCACTAATATGCCCCCACCACCAAAAAAACCCCAATCCCAAAAAAACCGTGCCATGCCTCAAAACCAAGCTTAAATCTCTTTCATTGTGAAGTCAGCTTCGAAAATGTAAATCACATAAAACTGGCTCTTGGGGCTGAAGAAAACAGGCAGCTGGATTCCATCCCCCAGCTAAGAATCATCCCTTAAATACCTCTTAAATAGACACTTTATATGAGCTATAGTCAAACTCCTTTTCAAGTAATGTTTTCCCACGTGTCCCAGAAAATGCGAACAACAACTCTGTGTGTGGATGGACTGGGGCACTGACAATGGGTAAGTGTGCCAAAAACCTGCAAACTGCTAATGCAGTTCTACCACAATTCTTCTTTAAGGTCACACCTATGCTAAAAAAATGATGTATTTTTAATCCATATCATAGTCCTTATATTTAGCTAAGGCAGCTGTGCTCTAAAGAACTGTCAGCAAATGGCCTGTGCTAGGTCTTTTCCTGCATGCTAGTTCACATTGGTGAGCTTTTTTTTCTGGTATTGTCTTCTGGAAGCATTCTTATTTATGGGCTTTATTGTGCTGATCCTTTTCTCTAGGACAGGCATGGGAATCATGAAGGCAGAGTTGCCTCATAGATGGAAGGCTTGGCAACTTGTGGCAAAAAAGTCTGGAAAGATAAGAGAAGGTAAGACAAACGAGACAAGGACTGGCACAGATGCATTTATCTCTACAGGTTAAATTAAATAATGTGCTGGGGAGGAAGCAAAGGAACAATTCCTAGTACTAAACTACAGATCTCCAGTTTAGCAACCTGTCCCCTGCAGTAGAATTAATCCTACTATTAATCCTACTATTAACAAGCAGGATCAGAGTTAGTAATGACCAGCAAGTGTTGCTGGGCAGCAAATGTATTCTCTGGGTGTGGGGGAATATGGTATGGAGACACTTGAGGTGCAACATACTCTCATATCTCTCTATTCCTCATGATCGGATTTCAGAGGAAAAATTGGCAACTGGCATATAATAAAGCCAGAATATTTTCCGAGTCTCAACAATCATTCTTGAGTAGCTTACCCCAGCAAAAATATGGAAGAATAACCAATCAGGTTATAATGAACATGAAATGCTTTTCCCTTGGTTTTCATAGGACAAATTAATGTTTTGACTCTAGGTAGTGTTGCATAACATGAAACATATTAGTTTTAACCAATATACCAGCACAATTCAGGAACAAGCTGTAACTTAATTTTTGGCATTTTTATTTTCAGTTTCCCCAGTGACTATTAGTGAGTGCATGGAAGTATTTTTTAATCAGTCCTGATACACATTCCCATACCCAGCCATCAAGATTGAGGTTAGTGCGTTATAGGTGTTCTGGGAACCTTAACTCACTTGCATTGACTTTAGGAGGATGAAGTCAGAAACAATACTATTTTAAAGCCATTTTTTTGTATTTACTTGGCAAATACTCTTGTCAATTTATTTTCCCATGGGAGGTGTCAAGAGGTCACTGAAATTTTCCTGGGTAAGGGAGAGAGAGTGGTTGAAACCATGGCCTCCCTGCTGCTTCCTTCAGTATTTTTCTTCATGTCATTAGTGCTGTACTCGGCCGTTTCCCCTCAGCTTCCATTAGAAGAGGGAGTGAGAAAATGTAAAAATGTTAGTGAGAAATGGAGGCAAGAAACATAGAAAAGGCTTCCCTGCTGTTTTATTTGGCTACTTCTAGGCCTCAGTAACAGTAAACTTAGCCACAGAAAATGAGTATGGAACACACTGTCTAGTATGCACAAAAACTCCCAGACGCTTTTAGTCCATTTTTCCCCCCAGTTCATTCTATTATTCTACACAGTCTTCTGGCCAACAATCACAAAGCCTTCTGACCTCTCTGTTATCCTATGGCAAGAAAGTACAGTTCCCTAAGGCTGCAAAAGCATCAGGAGTTGGATTTCCAGAAATGAGGTACCTGCAACTTCCATGACCATCAGTGTAGCTGTGAGCAGCACATTCTTCAGACACCACTGAGACAGAAATGCAGAATGGAGGGATAGGGGACACCCCACATCTTACAGGCTTGCCAGTCTTCTGAATTTCAGCTGAAAATACCTGAGTTGAGGCATCATAGATAGCTTTGTTAAAGCCAGTGACTGTAGGAAGTGATCTGACCTGTGTCATACTATGAATTAGTGTGTTCCCTCTAACAAGCCTGCATGGTTTATTTTGTGATAAGCCAGGCAATTGCACAATTAGTAAATTATTTCAATTATACATTTCTCACATTTTTAACTGCTCTAAGGCAGAATAAAACATCTGTGGGGATTTTGCCAGCAAGTGAAAACAAAAATAGTGCAAAGTAAATACATTACAACTTGATTAATGCAAGATAAACATTATAGGCTACGCAGCTTTTGCTCCTCAGCAGGCCTATTTCACATTGTATGTTCATAGATAAATTTCTCTTACTAACACTGCACAAGCAGTCTGGCACCATCCTTGACAGATGAGCTTTAGGAACTGTTACGAAGTGGTTTAAGTTATAGCTCCATCTGTTATAACCCATCCTTCTTATGGAGATTGTGTTCACTGTGGCAGAGTAAGCAGAATGGAAGACGTGTTCATATCCTTACCAACTGCAGCTTAGAGTCTGGTGCCTTGGCTCACACCCATCTTCTCAGCAGTTTAATCAATGACGCTCTGCTTCGTGCCCAAGCACGAGGGTGGGCGAACATTTCCTTCTGCTGGTCCTGATAATCATCGTCAGAGGGAAAGAACAGACTGTGGTGAACAGGAGAAGCTTAACAAATCACAATGGGATCTGACTCAAGCTTTCTTTAATTTTACTGGGAGGAAGGAGACCTTATGACTATGCTCATCCATGCTCCACTATTGTATGTACGGCTACATACTGGGGGTTGTGGTGGAACATCTGCCCATTACGGATCTGAGCAAAGTAGTTACTGCAGTATCACTGCATGGTTAACAAAGGTTGTGGGCCAGGACTGAACTGTGCTTCCTTTCCCACCCGGCAATGTTTGACCTCATGGCCTGTGGAGTCAGAACTTGCTGAAGTTTCTGGACAAACAGGATTGTTCAATGCAGAGAAAGCAACAGTGGTCTGAGGAAAGGTGACAAAGCAGTATTAAGTGAATAGAGTGAGTTAAGTTACTCAGGGCACTGCGATCATTAACTGATGTACTAAAGTGCATGGTGGAACTGGATATAGTGGTCAGTGCAATCAGGCTTTTCCATAGCTGGGAAAAAAGTGCTATATTACTAAGCTAAAAATCACATCAGGGATGTTTTAGTGCTGTTGAAATAATTCTCATATACGTAACAATAAATACAGCTCTACTAAATAAGGCTTTAAAACTACTGGGAGTAAAAAAAAATAAAACATACTCATATTTCTTATAATTAAAAGACAGAGAAGTATGTCCAATGTTATGTCCAAATATACTCTATTGAGAAGCTCAACTGTCATAGACTTCATCTTTCAGGTTCCTCTTACAATGTTTAAAGAAAAGGATTAAAATACTCCAAATGGTTATGGAAGTTATCAAAATTAACATCAGTGGGAAAAGATCAATTAAATGTGCTATAATAATGGCAAATTAGTCGCATTTTATTTCTATCTTTCAGACATCTTTATCAAGAATTTTTACAGATTCCCAGAATAAATGAGGTTGGAAAAGACCTCTTGAGATCAAGTCCAACCTTTGACTGAGTATCACCATGTCAACTAGGCCATTGCAGTAAGTGCCATGTCCAGTCTTAAAGACTTCCATACAAAGGAAGAAACAGAATGAAGAGGAAATACAACAGCTACAGCAGTTCTTAAAAAGCAGTTTTAAGCAGGGGTCCTGTTGGTAGAGCTCCACAATACACAGTTCTGGTTCATCATTAATGGCACCTCAGATTTTCTGTCCTTTCTGTATCCCCATCAAATCAATCACTTCAGAAAAAGGTTACCTACCTGAGTTTTGCAAAGCTTCTCTGACAGCATTCAGAGTAGTTCTAGCAGCAATGAAACAAACAATAAAAACATTTGACTGCTGATGGGGAAGCCTGTAGGAGGAAAGTATGGCATCCCTGAAGTATTGCTTGTGATTTAAATTTTTTTAAGAGAGATAGAACCACAGTCTTTAAGCCTAAAATTTGAATTTAAGGAAGTTTTATTCTATATCAAGGATACAGCCAAAATTCATACTTCATCCCTTCCCCTAGGGAAGAGATTACTGTCAGGACTGTGTGCAGGATACAGAAAAAATTAGGGTATGTCAAAGACCTGATTGGTTCTCCTCAGAGCATGTCTGCATCAGCTCAAGCCACAGTCCTATTTAAATCTGAACTGTGTTTTTTCCTGGCTGACTACAGTCCCTAAGGGAACATCCATCAGCCAAGCAGAAGTGAATCATGCAACGCCCCAGCCTCACACTTGATACAGTCAACCTCAGGGATGACTTGTGAAAGAACTGCCACAGCCATCCTGAAACTAAGCAAATGCTATCTCACTGGAGTTTTCCTACAGTGCAACCAGCCCGTGGCTTTGGCTTTTGTTGTGCAGCTCATGTGAAAAAACTCTCCAAGTCTTTGGCTCTGTGAGTTCTCTAAACTGTATTGTTAAAAAGAGAGTGAATGCAATTGGCTAAATCCCATCTTAGTTTAAAAAACATCTTAGAAATAAAATCTGGAAGAGTGCACCAGATCAGAGATGCTCAAGGCAAGCAACTTAAGAGCAGCAGCTGAACTCATATATATATATATATATATATATACACACAAACATACACATATATATATATATATGTCTCACAAGTGACTGCAAATTAATATATCTTTGTGGAAGCAGCTAATTAAAGCTTTAGTTGATGAAGAAGAGTTTTTAAGACTCTTGAACAAGCCAACCATTCTAAGTGCTACAATTTGAATTGATGAACTCATCAGCTCAGCTGGAAAACCTATCAACTTGGAAATGCATCTGAAGCACGAATTGCATTAACACACAAATTTATTTTAAAGGAAGCTCTTTATGGGTTTTAAAACTACTACTTAAACTCTACAAATTGCTCCATTTAAACTGCTATGATAAAAATGGCAAAAAATGGTTTAGGAATGGTAACCATTGATTTCTATTTTACGCTAAATTTGAGTCTACATGGTTCATGAATGAACAAATGGTAAAATAAGACTTGAGAAAGCACACAGTTATTTGAAAAGAAAAACATTTAAAAGGATTGAAAAGTTAAATTTCTATATTTGTCTTCGGTTTATCACAGCTAATAAAATTATGTAGAGAGTAGCTTTATTTGAGCTTTGATGTGGTGCTTTCAGTGGAGACAGAAGTCAAATCAGTAATTTAGTCAGGGGCATGCTTTGACCCCAGCCTCTGGCAGAGGGGAAGATTATACAGAGCTCAACCATACATTTCAACTGTGCTAAAAGTGTTGTATTTTATTTTATTTATTTAAATTTGCATCTAGTCATTTGGGGGAACTGGACATACCATGCCATAAAGCTACTAGACAGCATCCAAAGGAGGGCTGCAAAGATGGTGGAGGACTGTGAAGCCGTATGAGGAGCAGCTGAGGTCACTTGGTCTGTTCAGCCTGGAGAGGAGGAGACTGAGGGGAGACCTCACTGCAGTTACAACTGCCTTGTGAGGGGAAGAGGAGGGGCAGGGACTGATCTCTTCTCTGTGGTGACAGTGACAGGACCCGAGGGAATAGCCTGAAGCTGTGTCAGGGAGCTTTAGGTTGGATATTAGGAGAAGGTTCTTGACCCAGAGGGTGGCTGGGCACTGCAACAGGCTCCTCAGGGCAGTGGTCACAGAGAGACTGCCAGAGTTCAAGGAGTGTTTGGACAAGGCTCTCAGGCACGCGGTGTGATTGTTCAGGGCCAGGAGTAAGACTCTATAATCCTTGTAGGTCCCTTCCAACTCAGGATATTCTATGGTTCTACAATCCTCCTATCCTCCAGGAAAAGGAACGTAAAGATTTGTAAACAGACAATTGTACTTACGGGTATTTTCAGAACGTGGCTTTGTACAAGGAAATGCCCATAAATTGCAGGGCCTTACGACCTCCTGCTCCGGCTCAGCCTCGCCGTTTCCCCCCGCAGGACCCCCACACAGGCGGCCGCCCCTTTCCAGCCGCGGCGGAGCCCGCACGGGGCGGTGACGCCGCGCCCGCCCGCGCGCTGCCCCCTGGCGGCTGCAGGGGGCGGCTCCAGGGCCGGCACTACACCCGCAGCCCTGCTTCCCAAGGGATCCGGGCAAAGCTGGAAAGCTTTAGAACGATGAGGTGAACGGAGAACGCGTGTTTGAGCAAACATACAGCATTTATGCTCAAATGAGAGCAAGAGAGACGGAAAAGCAGTAAAAGCTGAAGTAAGAATTAGTGATAAATGATGCAGTTTTCTGAGGAGTACGAAGAGCCTTGTCAGGAATGTGGTAGATTGGAACTTGATTTCCAACAGCCGTCACTTACCAGACCACAGAAAAACCTGTGTTGTGCTTTGGGTCACGTTGCCCAACCACATGACACATTTTTCTGAAGTTCCTTCTAGTAGTAACTTCAAATATGCACTCATCAGAGTTCACCAAATTGAAGAGCAAAAGCCTCTTCAGGCTCTGTTCTTCAAAAAGGTTTTTAGGCATCAGTGCTCTGGGTAGAGTACGGAACCTGTTCAGCTCAAACCAGATCACTGCTGGGGGTCTTACCCCTTTCTGCTAATGGTTTTTTGGTTGTTTGGTTGGTTTTTTTTTAAACATTCCTCAACTGAGCTTAGAGTTGGCTTCAAGGGTCAAGAAGCAAGTCTGAGGACAGAGATATCAGTGTTAAATGGTTCACAGAATATGTTTTGTGTGAAAAATACCATTCCATATCTCAATTTGCTACTTGAAGTACAACAGAAAATTCTTCAAGGTGAATGTAATACGCACACAAGCCAAATGCTCAACTAATTTCAATAAATTACATACAGACCAATTAATTATCTTGCAGCCACACTGCTCTTGATGTCATTACAGCACACATTAAATATGGATTTAACATTTCAGATGGAAGTACTTCTTTAGCAGACAAACTTATTAACTGTGTCAGTTTTAAGTTAGCTTTTGAGGTATTTCAAGGATATTCAGTCTTGGGTGGCAGGTTTGAAGATTATTCTTGAAAAGCTGTCCACAATCTACATGTATTTTTCAAACCATTAATCGGTAAAAAGCTTGGTTTGTAAATCTTGCAGTCTGCAGATTATGTCCATTTTTCTTACCAAAAGCAAGCCAGTACACTGCATAAGAAATGAAGATTGTCAATAATGATACGATTCCAATTTAAAAGAAGTGAATACGGCCCAATCCTTAACTTCAGTAAGACTGTATCACCTTAACAGGATTCAAAACCATAGAGGACAGAATACACCAGTTGGTGTATGTTGTTGTTTCCATACAGTTATTCTCCATTATTTTAAATCTAAAGGTTCTGAGTCCCCTCTTCCTCCAAAAGGTGGGCAAGGTATGATTTGAAAAATCAAACCTGAAAAAAAAAATCAATTCAGATTCATTTTTTAATAAAGTCTTTAGGGTGTATTTGGTAAATGTCATGGATGACATAGCTCATGAGGATCACCTCTCTGAATAGGTTATGCAGCAGTGAAAAGTGGAATGGAATAGAAACCTGGTGAAAAGTTTACTGTGGGAAGTTAAAAAAAAAGAAATAAAGAAGGAAAGGGAATGAGAAGCGGCATAGGACAGAACCAGCACTCTTTCCAACAATGATCACAGTTTCTCATCAGATGAAGTAAGAGGTATTTATCAAAGAAATAAGGATATAAAAAAATAGTCTATTAAAGGCAATTAATTATTATTAATTTTATTCTTACCGCAGATTCCCAGGATAATGCTGAACTAGAGTAAGTTTGGTATCTGTTTAAAAAAATTAACGCTTTTCAGTGGGCAAAATTTTAATAATGACACCATAAAACAATTATACAAAAATCATGTACATATTTTGACAGTTTAAATAATAAATATATACATATATATCTATATATACTTGCTTTTACTTTGTGGAAAAGCAACTTTTGACAGTTTTAGATTGTGACTGGTTGTAGCTGAAAAGAAAACCAAAACCAAACCTATTTTTCTCTAAGAGGGCACTTAGAAGTTTGACAGTTCATCAAGTTCATAACAAGAGACTTACTGTAAGGGGTAAACCAGTAAAACTGATGCTGAGACGATGACTGGAAAACAACAGAATCCATAATGTCTGCCCTGTATTACTGCTTTGACATGAGGAATGAGGAAATGTGTGTCAGAAGAAACCTGCTTTTGCTTGTAGGGTGGCGGAAACCAAGCTATACAATACAGGAGCCAAAAGATGTGAAGTGTTACACAGCACTTGTGGCTGCAAAATTTCATTTTCCCCTGTGGCTGCTGGAGCAATGACTAGAACAGGAAACCTCCCCCCTTTCAGTTCAACAGTGTAGTACATCGTCATTGACCAGATTATAAAATTCAAGAGAGGTAAACAACTGGGATTTTTGGAAAGGGGATTGGGAAGGGGAAGAAGAAAAATATTGAAAAAGAGTATTTGAGCTCCAAATGGATTTTATAATCTCAATTCCCCCCCCTCTTCCCCCACAGACATTTCAGTGATGACTTATGTACCAGTTTGCCCTGATTCAGAACCATTAAGATATTTCAGATGTGACAGAAGCCTTCTGCTTCAAAATACAATAAAAGTGAAATACTTGAACTGGACCACTAGATTAAGATACTATTAAAATACAACCACGAGGGTCAATAAAACCAAAATGTGTAGGTGTAAAGAAAAGCTATTTGAAGTATGTAAGTGAATAGCCAGATGTATTTCCACAACACAGTAATGCTTCCAACTGCTCAGCCTTACCAGCTAACTGTTCGTATGGCAGAAATTCTGTTTTAACTATAGGTCTCAGTTTTGTATCAGAATATATACAGGTATTTCTTTTACTATTTCTTTTGAAATTTGAGAGGTTACAGGTTTCGGGATTTTTTGTTTGGTTTGTTGAGCTTTTGTTGATTTTTTTGTTGTTGTTGTTTGGTTCGTGTGGGTTTTTTTAAATTTTGGGCACCTAATATTTCAGGAACAAGTATGCAAATCCACACAAGAGAACTCTAAAGGTATCTCAGTTTAAAAGGCATGTTTTTTCTTTTTCATACAATCAACATTCTTTTTTAAAGTCTTGCCTCTCCTGCCCCGTGTTACATTCTCCACTACAATTTGTTACTCAGCTGTGCAGACTTCAGACACTGATATGTAGTAAGCACTAAGGAATTTCCTGAGTCAGGTTTATTCATCATTACCTGTAAAAAGTAGAAGAGGGGGAGAGACAGTGTGAAAAGGAGAGACACACATAGACACAAGTCAAGCTAGGGTTACAAAACAATCTAGAAACCACAATTTGGTGAGCAATAACACAAGAATCCACTAAGTCTGTCACCAACGAGATGACCATTACCAAAGCTGCCTTGAAGGGCTATGCACAAATACTGAACATCGTGTCATCTTGGATTAATGAATTTAAGATAGCTGCACCTCAAGTGGCCGGCTTCAGTGAGAACAATCCTCTTAGAAAAGAGCAATAGTAATTTTTTCCCAACATTTCTTATTTGAAGAGTATAAGGCTTTTGAGACAGAAGCTCATGAGGATCCTTCTGTCTGTCACTTGTCCTCTATTCACCCCTATTAGCATAGGACTTTTTAATTTAAGTGTCTGAAATGTAAAGAATTACTTTTTCTTATAATTTTTTTGGATGCTACCACATATTTTTAAAATACAGAATTAGAACTGAATCTAATAAAAATAGCCACTTGTTAATCAGCATTTTGCAAGATGAAAGTCAGCTCATTTTAATAGGGTTCACTCAGACAAAAGCTTATAATTTATATGCCAACATTTCAGCAAATTTTCATTTAAGCCTTTTAGTACTAGTTTTTAATTATCCTTAAGGCAGAGTAGCAAGCAGAAGAAAATGGTGATATTATTGTAACCATTTTCTTACTATTCTACATTGCCAGTCTTTTGGACACTTGAAAAATGAACTACTACAGTGTATCTTTCCAAATCTGTCATTAAATCAATAAATTGTGGCTGAAAAAATATTTTTCAGATATTTCTCTGTCATACTTCTCTAACACAGCATGAAAACAACACGGAACTGATAGTTCTTACCTAGTGGTTCTATATCAGTAGAAAAAAAAATTGGGAAAATGTAATTTGTATTAGAATTTTTAAAAAATTATTATGTTTTTATAACTAGTTTTAAGACTTCTCTCCCTCAAGTATTTACACATAAAAGTCACAGAAAGCCATACACTTACTTGACCTTGTGCTGCTATTGCAACACATTTGTAAAAGAATTTAAAAGATGCAGAAAGTATGTGTGGGTTAACATGCATTTGAATATTTTTTTCAAAATTGAAATACATTAAATGAGGATCATTACATACACTTCTAAAGCCAATATACGATGCTTCTGATTTCTATAAAACTAATTAAAATTTTAGCTTTCTTTTTTTCCCCTCTCCAGTGAAGAATTTCATCATTAGAAATCTAAAAATACATAACTGCAGTTAAATTTTTGACATGAGAGAAACAAAAAAACCCAAACCCATTCCCTCACTGATGGTGGTCTGTGTGGTTTTTCATAAGAGTGACTCTGAAAGATGGAGGAATCATCCATCTGCCTCGTAACCTGTGCTAAACTGGGCAGGACTCCAGAGCAAAATAAATTCTCTTCATATATTACTGAGTCACCAACTAAGATGGATGGTACATACACATCAAGGTCTTCCGAAAAATGCTAATTATAGGATAAAGAGCTCCATGAAATTTTCAGAAAAGGAGCAGTGGTGCAACTTATTAAAAGTAATATTATAGAAAGCATAATACTATTTTAGCTAAAAGTTCATTAATAAAATAGGTTTTGATTCTGAAAGTTTTGTTCTAGATTTCCACTTTCACCATCTGTGTAACTGTTTTACAGAAATTAAATAATTACATTGCACCTTTTGCTAGCCAATTATTGTTACAGTTGACTGTACATGTACATGCTGTTAAATCAGAGCAGTCAGCAAAGTTTGCCACATTTTGTTGAAGGAATAAAAATACCCTTTGTGGAAAATTTTAATTAATTTAGCAGAAAATTTTTAATTAATTTATATAAACAAATTATAATTAATTATGTCATCAATTTATATCAATTAACATATAAATATATACATTTATTTATATAAATATAACAAAGCACAGATATATTCTATATTCTGTGATACTACGACGTTTTAGAAGTATATTAGAACCTATATTGTATATGACCAAGAAAGAACACAAGACGAGCCATAATCGCCAGGACACATTGAGATTACCTTCTTGGTAGGCTCCATCTGCCATTACCAGGTGAAGTACTTTGGCATACAGGTGTTTGTGTTCATTCCCAAGAACAGTCTGAACTACAGTTGAACAAATATCAATATTTTCATCTTCATCTTCAAGTATAGCCTAGGGGAAAGAAAAAACCATGTAGCCAACATTAAAATGGGTATAAAATTAAATAGTTCAAATGTATTAAATGCAATTCATGGTTATACCAAATATTTTTCTCTTTAATCCACTGGCAGGGCATTTTCTCTGTTAATATTTTAGTGTGCCAAAACAGATTAAAAGACTATAGAAAAAAACTTTTACTTTAGTCACACAAAGCAATTAGTTAACTGGCACAGCAAACAGTCCTAGGTACTTGTTTCTTAAAGTATTTCCACTTGAGCTTATTCCACAAACCTTTATTTTCTCATAAACTTCAATTAATTTATCAAAGCCTATTTCCTGCTCCAGGTTATATCTCAGCTCTTCTAAATGGCTGAAGATACTATCACATTCTTCACATTCACTGGCAATCTCTCCATCACTATTATCTAGAAAGAAAGCAAACAACAGTAAAACCCCCTCAGTTTTCCTACATTCTTAATGTTGTTTCTAAGTCTCTAAAATAGGTATCCTTTAAATGCAACCAAACAGGTAAGCTCAGGAGCACTGGATGATGTTGGCAGATGTTCTGACAATGTGCAAGAAAACAGCAATAGTCTCTTTCTTGAAAAAAATCCCAAATCCTAAATGGGAAGCGTCCAGCTATCCCTTCTAAATCCCCACTCTGACAATTAGCCATAAAGGTATTCAGCCTGAAGGGAATCAAGGTGTGGTTTTAGAGCAGAATTTCAGTCAGCAAAGTAGGTCAAGTTCCATACCACCACTCTAAATTTCTGAGGGGAAACTCATGAAGGGTTTGGCAGCTGTCCCACGCAAGGGAAAGGAGCTCCTTAATGAAGCAGCTGTCTTCTAGCAAAAAAATAAGGACACCTATGTTACCCATCCATTACTTTCTGCCCTGAGATGCATCTTGTTCCAGGGAGCAAGTCTAAAAAACCCAGTATTAATTTTGCTAGAGTTCCTCATTCTTTTATAAGTGCATCTCCATTGTGTAGCAAATTAAGTATGCTGAGTGGTACAATAAGATACAGGAGAGAAATCAAGATAATTTTGCTTATAGGCTACAGAAACCTTAAAAACAGGTTTGTAACAATAAAACATTAGGTAGATTTAACAAAAAAGGGATGTTTTAAAAAATACAAGACAGAATCCCTACGTAAAATCCCATTATAAAATGCAAGAAAAAATACTTTCCTAAATAAGCATTGAAATTTGGAGAGAACTTGTCTACCAGGGAAAAACGTACAACTTCTTATGTTTCAGAGCATATACTATCAAACGTTTAAATAGTATTACCTGGTAGATCATAGACTTCATGAGTTAGTATTAGAACTCTACTACTTACAATTCTTATATATGACTAGTGTAAGGTATAGTCCTGACCAAACCACATCCTTCATTCAAGTATCAACAGTCAAATCAATAAGAAATTATCACTAAAATAAAAAGAAAAGTTGTATATAGGATAAAAACCCTTTAGGTTATTTCTAATCCTCTATTTAATGTCTAGATCTTGAGCAGATTTGTCTCAAGCTGTCTGTTACCCTTTTGAAGGCTGGCCTGCCTTCCTCCCTGCCCCAACAATGAAACCTGCAATTCTTATGGAATATCTAGAAGGCAGGACACTGGTATTAAACACTAGCACTTGCAATAACAGCAGAATCAAAGAAGCAGATAGTATTGCATGTTATCAGTGTATAACATCAGCACTGTCACAAAATTAAAGACATTAACTAAGTTTATTTCACCTTAAAATAATTCTTGGAATGTACTATATAGATAATATCTTACAGGTATATTCACAGATGTTGAATTTGTTGAAAATTGTCTTCAATAAAAATTACACAAAAGCTATGTTTTAGATGAGTTACTGATTCTCTACATTTTTTTATAACTGTATTTCTAAATGCACTTAATTTTACAGCAAGAGTAAAATACTTCTATTTCCACCAGAATTTAAAAAACAGAACTGAGACTTCAGGATGTTGTGCATATCTAATGCAAAATGCTGAAAGCGGTAATTAATTTATCTGTCTCATTGTTAGTCTGACTGCATTAATACCTAATTTTGGCTAAGGACAAGGTGAATAATTTCATGTTCCTTCTGATTGCCTGTTAAATTACTCAACTGTAATTTAAGCTAGATCCCAGATACTCCAGTCATGTCAATTGCTATTTCTTTTTCACACTTACAGCCATGAATTATTCAAGACATACAATGCACTCTGTCTTTGATCTTCCTTGAAGCCAAGTTTTAGCCAACTTAGAGAAAAAGGCACTTACCATCACTGCCCAACAAACAGCCAAGCTTTAATTTGCAACATGGAATGTTGCTTAGATGTCGACCTTAACATTCAGAAAGTCTGAATATTATCTGATTTTTTAAAACTTAAGTATAAAAACTTTTAAGTAGAGTTTTACTTCATTATAAGTTAACAAAGCTAAAACATTATTCTGTGTTTGAATTTTTAACACGAATAAATAACTTATAAAACAGGTGTCACAGAAATTATACCTGACTGCCATTCTTCATTAAGAGCACTTTCACTGCTGGGGTTATTTTCATCTCCTTCATCCAGCTCAGTACCATTTGTTATGCATTCCATGGCATTAGCCTTTAAAGTAGACTCCTCTTCTTCACTCAGTTCCTCACTAGGCTGCTCCCTAAGCAACTGTTCCATTGAATCCCGGAGATCCTGCAAATCTGTATCTGTCTCTCCAAACATACTAAAGGAATGTGATATAAAGTTTATATAATTAATACTTTACAAGACAAATCCTGTAGAAAGAGCTCATTTCTCTTGTTAAGCAGCAAACTGAAAAGCCAATCTAGCTGGAGGGGAAAAAAAACCAGAGACATCCTTCACCCTCCCACCTCCCTGCCCCAGTTATTTGTGACCTCAGGCCAACATGACTACAGCACTGATACCATTGTATCATGCAACACACGGAATAAACACACACCGGACAGTCTCATGAACAGATAGTAACCCCTCAATTCAACTTTATTAGTAAGGTAATTTCAAAATCCTTGTATTTCTGCACTATTATAGAAGTGCAAATACCCCTGGCAAATATAACGCTTTCAATCCAGATAAAAAAGTGTCTGGAGCAAAAAAAACTGATCTAGATCTAATCAGGATAGATACACCAGACTATCCAAGCTGTGGGGAACAGTCAATTCCAGGGTCAGATTTTGAAGCCCCTGAAAGAATTTGGGGGACTTGAAGAACATTCTAATATAACAGTAGAGGAGATAAATGAGCAAGATTCCCAGAACATAGAAAGAAAGGAAATATTCAAGAAATCTTTATTTCTAGAAGACCAATAGCAATCAACTTTGAGCTGCTTGAGCAAAATGCAAGCTGCAGACACCAGACAGAATAGCACCTTGGATGGATTTTGGGAAGGAAATTCAGACAGCTATTGTACACAGTATACCCCATTAGCTTCTCAATTCTCTGGAACAAGACTTAAAGTAAATAGTGATTCAATACAAAATTTTTAAAATCTGGGTAAAAACCCCATGCTGGTATAGTGCATATAACAGTATCTAACTAAAAACATTCTTGATCTAAGATGCCTGTTAAAATACTTGATAAAATTGATACACTCACATATCCTCAGAATCAGAGGGTCCTTCTTTGGCTTGCTCATCTTCCGTATCATCTATTTCAAGATTATGTTGATGCTGCACATCTGCTACACTGGGAACATCAACTAAAGTTCTGTACAGTTTGTAAAGATCTGGGAGTGAACATGTTCTCAACATCTACAAAGGCAACAGAAAGCCTGCTTGGTAACAATATTAAAGACAGTTTGAGTTTACAAAATACTTCAAAATGAGATTTCTTTTTTTGTTCCTTTTCATTTGAAAATTTGACATTGTATTTTACGTCTCAGTTATAAGGAAAGCATTCCTCCTGCTTTTATGGGTCACAGTGACTGAAAAGCTAAGAACATCAAGTGACATACAGCTCTTGGTTTTGTGCTGATTTGTTCACCACCTTGACAGCTAACTAAAGGAACCCTACAGTAGATAAATAATACATATGCAATTTTTTACAATGTATTTGTGTCAATCACTTAGTTAGGACCATTTTAAGTAGCCGACAAAGGAATAATTTTTAAAATGACACTTTATTATTTTTGTGGCTTGGTCACTGGAAACAGTAACTTTTGTTTATGGTACATTTCAATGCAGTTTTATAGCACTGCGATCAAAGGAACAATTTCAAGGTCCACTTCAACCTCTACTAAGAAAGTGAAGGAACAATTAGAAAACTGACCTTACCCTGTATTTGAAAGTTTCCAAGTATTTTGGAAAATGCTTCTGTTCCTGTTAGCTTACTTCTGTTAGTGTACAGACAGGACATGAACTCTGTCTACCCTGCTCCCTGCTAAAGGTTTCCGTAGTTTCTGGGTGAGAGCTACAGCAGAAGTGTATTTGGGAAATTCCAGAAAGTTACATTTGCAGGTACTGCCCAGAAGTACTGAATATCCTCTTGCTACAACCAAATGAGGAAATGGAATGTGTTGCTCTCTGTCACCAAGTCTGCTGCAGCAGTAACAACACACCTGCTGCTTTTCTCCAAGCTCTCTGCCCATCCAGTCTGCATTAACAAAGCTGTGACGAACAATTCTGGCCAAAACACAGGCCAAATATGTAGTAATAAGTGACATACTGAAGCACTTCATATAGATACACCAGAGAACTCCATCAGAAAGCATATCCAGTACTTTCTTAATCAGATAAGGTGCAAAGAGTGTTCGTCTTCCCCCATCTCACAAGTTACATTTTCTGCAATCATTGTCCAACTGCCAGATTAACAGCTTCATAAATTAGGTGAGTTGATAATAGACTAACCCTTGAGAAATGAAAAGGAGAGCCAAAAATCCATTTCTATGAATATATGGATGTGTGAATTTTTTATCACAGATGCAAACAGCACTATCCTTGGTAATATACTTCCTAGCAATGCATCAACTAATAGCTACTACTCAATATTCAATTAATCATCAATAGTGCAGCTTCCTTCACGCACTCACAAAAAAATGACTGGGAGTCAAAGGAAGAAACATTCTTTCTTATGTGGCATTCCACCACCTAGGAAATCCTTTTCCACATAACAACTAAATGCAATGCAAGTGTGACAGTTTCCAGAGACCTTGGCACTGTTGTTTCTCCAAAAAGCAGCTGCTCTTTCATGCACTTTCCACTTTACAATCCAGGCAAGTATTGCATGTAATTCAAAGAGTCTGTTTCATTTACTAGTTTCATAACTCCTCTTAACATATTTTAAATCCATATCAAAACCACATTCCACCACCCTATGCTCATTTCAGAGTGTGAGCTGCCACTCAACCCTATATAGCTGGTCAGGAAGTCTTCAAGAAACCAGTTACTTCCATTCACAGTTCTTCAGGCTTTCTGCTTCACAACAAGAAGCTGTCATAGTAGGTTAAATCCTACAGAAAAAAAATCACTTCAGAAATGACAAGATACCTTTGCTGCCCTGTTCAGTGATTATGTTTATGATGGCAACGTAGTGATAATTCTACAAAAACCGCGCAAAAGGGAGAAAGCATATAGGGCAAATTAAGAATGTCATCATGAACTCCCTCAGTTATGTCTCAGAGAAAGGGTGAAATTCCTCTACAAATACCTGGAACACAGAATGCTGAATGGTGAAACCAGAGACTTTTACTGCTGCATGAGACCTGCTGATGACATGAGCAGAGTGCAGTTTAACTATGGGGCAGACGTGGCTACAAACACCTCCTGAAAGAGTTGGCCATCTGTTCTGGCCTCCTTCAACTTCAATAAGAAAGTAAGAATAATACTATAGAAAAAAAAAAATATTTCTTTTTAGCTTTTTAAACTTGCCTTTGGGTCGTTTGCATCAAAAAGTCCTGTAGAAAGTCCAATCAATAATGAACTTTTGCCTTTATCTTTCGCTGGTGATATGGAACGTGAACGAGGTACAAAAGACTCTTCCTGTGAAGACTGAGCTGACAGAACTGGTGAGGCTGTTGGTACAGCTGTGGGCTGTATTACCCTCTGGAATAAGGGTTCAGCTTGCTGAGAGTCACTGGAACAAGTTTCTGATGTGGTAAAAGAACGTCTGTTACAAATCTAACTAGATTAAAACCCCAAGACACTTAAGGAAATGGTAACTAATGTGAATAAAACAAACTAATTTCTGTTATATAATTAGAGGGAAAAGTAGATAGTACTTTAAAAGTCTTAAAATATTTTTGATTATTTTAGTAAATACAATTATAATGTAAAATTTTCCCATTTTAACTTTTGGAGAATATACAACCCTCAGCTATAGTCCGTTCTGTTCTCATGCCTTCTGTTTTCTCGTTATCCAGTCCATGACTGATATTATGTCATTCATTTTCACCTGTTGCTTGTTACCTTATACTACGTTTCTTCGAAGTTATCTCAATCTAATTCACCCAAACAGGGGGAAAAAAAGCCATCCAGTTTGCTTAAGCCACCCATAATTGGATGTAAGAGTATCACCAATGATACTTGACTGTATTGCCAATGTATTTTCTGAAGTTACTTCCCAGACCTCCAAGAACAAGCAATTCTTCTATACAATAAAGATAAAAGATTGTCATTAGCAGCAGCTTGCAACATGGAGCTGCAGCTCAATATTAATTTGAGATGTGTATAAACAAAGCAACACTTCTATTAAGTAAATAATCAGATCTCATAACACTGGAAACAGTCATTTGAAAAAGCTGTAACATTCAGAAAGCTGACATCCACTTTTAAGGATCAGTATGGGCCACTGTACTGTTCATCTATACACAGTGTAGCTTTGTTGTAACATGCTTTCTTCCAAAGCGACAAACATATTATCCACAATTTGACTTCCTAATCCATCAGAAATTTCCTTTTTAGAAGAACTGAAGAAGCAAATAAAAACTCACTCTTTTAGGGTTAATGAAGTGAGAAGGGATGGCTCAAACACCCCATACTGCCAAGGCACAGAACACGAGGCTTGCACTGACCTGCTGGAGCTTCCTTTTGTGGTTGCACCTTGTCGAGCGCTACTTTCTCCAAAGCTGCCTCATTCATTCCGTCATGTTGTGCCCTATCATAACACATCACGTCAAGGGGAAACACCACGTAAAAAGTGGTCATTAGTCTACTGAAGTCACCAAGTGCAGTTAAACTAACACAGCAGCAAGCAATGAAGCTTTAGTTAAGTGTAACATTTTAACTGATGAGTCCAAATAAAACTCAGTTAAAGCTCAGTTGTTTGAACTGGCGAGAGAGAGAGGGGTCAGAAAACAGCACTTACGTATCCTCTTTTTCTTTTACCCACACTTCATTAACAGTGATAGGAAACTCCTTATTCTCTTTACTCTGGTGCATTTTATCTTCCATTTCTTCCAACACCTCTGCTTCCAAATCATCAGGTTCTAAAATTAATAATAATTTACCTTATTAAAAATTAATCCCAACCAAGCAAAAAGATGGGGGAGTATACATTTTAAGACTACACTTAAATCCTTCAGATTTAATAATTTTCTGTATTTTGCAGAAACAGCAGAAGTTTTGTAATCCCAGAGCTAAAAGTTTTGGTTTTCTTCTGATACCAGAAGAGTATCTTAAAGTTCCAATGAACTGTGTCTTCTAAAAACCTCAGTAACATGCCCCCAGAGATCAAAAGGATGCTAGTATCATATAGGGGAAAAGATTCCAGCACAATTGGTGGGGAGAAACCAAACCCCAACAAATTAACAACAAAAAATTTGAAGCACTTTGGAATTCTACTTGTACTCTGAAGTTTTCTATAAGCACACAAAAAAAAGTTTCTGGAAATTCACCAAATGCATTATCGAATCAGATTACAACACAGGCATAGAAAGCACCTGGCCCTACCTAAAATGTGTTAATAAAAAACTGCACATTACTTATGGGAAGATATAAAAGTATACAGGATCATTACTCCACTTATTGCATTCAATAAACAGATTGTAATTAGAATTACTGATGAAATGAGTTACCATCCAGCATAACAGGTTTGCTCTGCTCCAGAGTGGGTCCAGTTCTTTGAGATTCTTCCGGTACAATCACAACAGACTTTGTAACACCAACTGGTACTGAAGACTGAGCTCCAACAGGAGAAAAAGCCTTCTCTTCCTTCTCCTCTGATGAAGACTGATGATCTCCTTCAAGAAGTTCTGCAGTACCTAACAGAAAATGATTCTATTATTTAAACAGTGCTTCACCATGTTTGGATAATAAACTACAGTGTGGCTAATAAGGCAAGTTGGGAATTTTTGTTTCTTTAAAGGAAAACAGAAAAAAAAGTTTGCATGCTTTTAGTATAACTATTAGAGAAGAAAGCTAGAAATATTAAAATTTGAATTTCATATGTTACATTATCATTAGTAAAGTTTATATTTGGAACAAAAGTAAGTCCTTTTGTCCTTAGAAAGAAAAAAGGGCAGGAGTTGACCAGAAAAAAAAAAATTGACTGATATGGTAAGTCACATGCTGACAACAAGGTTACAGGACACATCTAATACAGTATCCAGATGATGACATCCTTTCAAAAAATAGTATTGCTTCTATTAAAAGGCAAAATTTAAGACTTTTCAGCAAAATGAAGATCCTTTCCTTTCAGCACATCCTGGTTTATTTCTTACCACTTCACTGAGTTTGAAATATTTTGGTGTCCTCCAGTATCAGCTTGTGCTTACATTCAGAACTGAGGCAACACCCAGAAGTAGAAAGCAAGAGAGAATATAAGAATATGCTTCTATTACTTCAAAATTTTTCTCAGTAGATAAACTGTCACTGCACTTGCAGTGCAGATAATTACCCACTGTGCTTACCATTTATTTCATCTTGTTCCTCAAGAACATCAGTTTGCAGCTGCAGCTCTGCTTGTCCTAGGATCCTCAGAACTGAATCAGTGGGGCTTTTGCCCCAGACCTTCCTGTGAGGTTCACCAATATCTAACTTAATTACTTCCCCCAGAGTTTGACCTGTTGGGACACAAACACAAATATAAAAACTTTTCTGAATTAGAAATTTTTGTTCATTTTCTATAAAATAAACAATCAAACATACAACCTCCACAAAACTAAAACCTACAAAGGCTACAAAGCCAGAACTCATGTCACCTCACCCCAAGTCAGACAGCCTAAAGACTGTGCTTATCTAGAGTTTTTCTTCTGCCAATTCCAATCAATAACAGGAGTTACTCAACACCAGTTGACATATGCAGCTTAATAGCAACAGCAGCTCTTTTCAGAAATTCAGACACTCCAAAAGAAAGCAGTATGAGAAATGTTTAACACTGGCATGGAATGGTCTTGAACTTTAGCTGAAATGGTAAACTAGAAAGTCTCTTGTCTTGCTATCCTTTGACACTTATTTCTGTTATTTCTCCCTCCAAGGAAAACAGGATACAAAGTGACAAAGAAAAACAGAGCAAAAGAAGTTTCTTGATTTTGTAACATTCTAGCCCTATAAAACTACTATGCAAAGATGCAAGTCGGTCACATTCTCAATGATTATTTATTTCTACAATGTGAACCAGACTTTTAGCAAGACATACTGAAAACAGGAAAAAGGGGTTCCAACCAAAAGCCCAGAGAAGGCAAATAGAAAATTTGGAATGACAGTCTTGATTCAAGAAAGGAAAAAGCTAGGAAAGGCTCAATAGAAGTGACAGATATATATTGAGAAAAAAACCTCTTTTTTTTTTGTTCTACTTGTTATAAATGCATATTATAAGGTTGGCTTTTCGCAAATATTAAGATAAATAGTATATAGTGTTAGGAATGCTTTTTGCTGTGTGGATGTAGTTTTCTTTCTTTTAGCAAAACTTAGCAAGTGTGTTTCAACTGCCCGGACGGGTGAGATAACCTCCAAGTGGACGAGAGAATGGGGCCCAGAGACTATTATCAACTCGCTGCGTAAAGTACAGAGGGACCCAGAGCTCCTATCAGTGCTCCACGGAGAGACCTGAAGCCATTATCAGCATTAATCGTGAAGGACGAAGAGGCCACGCTGTTATCAACCATCACGGTCTGGGGAATTAAAAGGACCAAGCTCGGAATCAAGACAAATAAAAACCACAAGACCAAGAAATGCGCATGCTCTAAAAAGGCGGACCCAAGGCGTGGCCATGCAGAATACTTCCCGGAAAATACTGAATATGCAGCAAGGACAGACAGTAAAAATGGTATAAAAAGGGACTACCCCGGACATCAGGCGTGCTCTTGGCAGAGTGCCAAGGCACTCGGCCGTTACCTCTTTGTTTTATTTTATGTATCTTATTGTCTCTTTATTAAACTTTAAAACTCCCACAGGAGAGTGAACCTTGTTTTTCACATACTGATAACATAACAGGATTTTCAAGTTAAATAAAAAACTTTCATATATTTTAAACGCTTTTTATTCTTTTCGTTAAATTAGTGCCTATTTAAAAGACACCTACAAAGAAAGTAACCAAGCATTTAATTAGGTAACTGTTGTTGAAATTATGAAATTACTTACTGAACCTCCTGCAGGCCATTTTACTACTCAGCCTGTGCCTTATTCCTTATTTAAGGGAATACATAAGTGCTTTTTAGAAGCGGATGACATGTAACTGATAACAAGATGATAACAACAAAGAATACTTGCTTTATAAAAACAAACACTACACATGGCAAACTGCGGCGGTGGGTCAGCCTGCCTTCACTTTTAAAATTAAAGATGTTAACTGGGTGGACTTCCCCGCCAGAGACAGCTGCTCGGAGGACCAGTCCAGCCCAGATGCTGAGGACGGTGCTGGGGACCAGCCTCGCCCCTGAGGGCCATGTTTGGGAAAGCCTCCTTCCCCAAGTCACTCCCCTTTCATGTTTATGTAATTAAGTTCTAGAAAGTTCTGCAGTTCTGTTACCCTGATTGGTTTGTTCGAATAAGTTCCTCCCCAAACCTTTCCTTATTGGTTACCTGTCACTTCATGTCATTCCCCTATTGGCTTATCCTTTTGTTCCTCCCCTTTTTGGTGCAATACTTAAAGTGTTGCAACCGCCATTCTGGGCTCTTTGTGTGCCCTTTGTTCGGGGAATAAACTTGGACTGCTGCTACAAAGAGTCCCTCTCTCCTTCCTTTGCTCCTGCGCTCACAGCAGTTGCCAACGGCTGCCGCTAGCTCCAGAGAGTGCCTGAGAGCAGAGAGCTCCAGCCGCACCTTGTCACAGGCTGTGACCCACCAGCCTGAGGAACACTTGTGACAAGTCGCCTGCTTGGCCTCCGGGCAGCTGAGCGGTCAACCGCGACAGCAAACTGATTTACTAATACCACGGTGACAAAAAAAAGTACTTACACTCTGTTCCAGAGAGAGAATCTTCCATTGATAACTCAGCTAGAGGAACGACCAACTCAGATGCCCCAGATTCCCATTTTTTCCGATCTCCCAGAAGTGGCTGGTCACCCTGCTGTTCCTTATGATCTTCAGATCCAGCTGATTCAGAGGTATTTTTACACTCCTGTTTTCCTTTCTCATCTTCTTGAGCTTTAAGATTTTGGTTTAATCTTCTCAGAATTTCCCGCTTATTCTGAAAGAAGGACCAACATATGTCACATAATAAAGTGCCTTTCTTTAAAAGGATACCTAAATGAAACTGTATATAATTTGACATACTTGTATTGCAAAATCTGGCTTTTTTATTTCTTCCTCAGATTCCTGGACAGCAGTTACATGTTCATCCTTTAAGTCCAAGAAGCATGAAATAGAAAGTAGAAGAACATGTCAGAAAAAAATTATCTTGAGAATAGTAATAGACATAATAGTCTAAAACCTTTCCAATGACAACTGCAGGTAGACTGAAACAGAATGCTTGATTATTCTGTTTTATTCTGTCCCAAAGACAGAATTTCAAGGGCACCTTCCATCTTTGAACCAATCACTATCTGAAAGTGATGAGCAAATGAATCACTCAATTTGGACAGACAAATGAGATTTCAGAGCACGAAACATGTAGAGATAAAGCTAGATATGATCTCTACAGCAAGATGCCACCGAATTCCTATTCTACAAATGAGTAATTCTATAAGAGAACCAGAAAAGTGGCAAGCACAGAGTCAAGGATAATCTGTGAAGAAAAAACAGAAAGGAAAAGAGACAACTTACGTAATATGCAAATATGCAAACTACATATTGAAGGCAAAAATATAGAACTTAAAATCTGTGTACAAGGCTCGTATTCTCCATTTGCAATCGCTCTGTGTGCCATTTTTTAGTCTGTTATAGTCACTGTCTTGCATTACTGTGAGACAAACTGTCCACATGGAAAAAATACGCTAATGATTTAAGTATTTGTCCCAACATGATTTATTTTTCCAGCTATCAACTGACATCTTTCAGTGTATTACACTTTATATATACTCTTTAGTATGAGTTTCATTATATTCCTATAGTCATAGCCTTCAGGGTTGAATGCAGTATGAAGTACCACACTACACTGAAATCTAGAAGCAGGTTAGGTAAAAATACAAAAGGTAGCATTCAAACTAACACAGATCACGTTAAAATTTTAAACTGTACAAGGTTACACTCATCTGCTCAGTTTCACAATTGTAATATAAACCAATTGAGGTATACATGTAAGTATTTAGAGTATCAGGACTGAGAGTGTGGAAAATAGAAATCAGGATGCTCTTCTAGACAACAAGAAGAGACAGCACTAACAGATTCAGGAATCTTAAGCTTTGTCTTCTTTCTAATAGATTCAAGAATCTTAAGCTTTGTCTTCTTTGTAATATTCAGCACATTCAAGCTCACTGAAAACAATCAATCATTAATATAACGTAGTCCTATCATTCAAAATTTATTTGCTCACTTCCACCAAGTAACCAACTCATTAACTCCTCTCTTCAAGAGGCTGATGAAAATGCTGGAAGTTGATGTCTTCCACTAAACATGACTGCCCTGATCAAAATGGAAACTGCAGCCTAGGGTTCTTCATAAGCTATTTTGTTCGAAACATGAGTTTCAGTTAAAGCGTACAGACGTGTTTCAACAGCTCCCAACCTTTGGTTTATTTTTACATTTTTTTTCTTTTTTTTTAAATTTCTTTTCCCTAATTAGAAGCAACAAATGTCCTTAACATTTTTTTTTTCTACCTAACCTATACATTTTTTCTAAACGTTCTCTTTCCAGTCAGTATTTACGTCCTTTCCATTCATTTTAGCCTCTTAGCAAAAGTACTTACCACGCCCACTTCCTTCAAAGCAGAAGTCATGGAGATGACAGGTACACCAGGCTTCACTGGAAGTTGTGGCTTAGGAAGAGCTGCTCCAGGCTCTTGTAGTTCATTCATAGGACTGTGTTCTGTAGCTTCCATGTGAAAAGGCACATTAGGATTCTTTACCCCTTTTGCAATCAGCTGTATAGATGCAATTAAAAAATTTAAATCAAAAATTAACTTCAAGACTTTGCACATTAAACGAAGTATTATCAATTAGGATCATGTAATCCTTATAAAAGGACAATAATGCCACACATTCATACAAAAGACAACTGCACATCAGTTTGTCAGCTTCACATCCTGCTTTTCCTAGTCATAATATGATTAGTTAGACTTGTTGTTCCATAGCGCACAAAAGATAAAGAAGATAAAATACATTTTGGTCATTAACAGACCATTAAGAAAATAGCTGGGGTGATCCTAATGATTCTTAGGTTTGATGTTCTGAAGTCTTCCTGCAAGCATACCTAAGATTAGGCCTCTGATTAGAGAATTCTGACTGACACAAGATATTCTCTTCAGTTTCAGAACTACTTGTCTTGAAAAATCACAGTATAGGATTTTAGTTACACAAAGATATGGCCCTACATACTTCGACTGCATATAACAGATTTATTTTCTTACATGTTCTTCCCAGGCCCTTTTCTCTCTTTCATATGCTTCCTTTCTCTTTCGTTCCAACTGTTCCTTCAGAACTGCAGCACGAGCATTTGCTTGGGCCTACAGTAAACAAGCAAAACAAAGAACAACTTAAAATCATCAGCAACCTATTTCATGGAACATTTTAAGAAGGAGCATTCTTGGATTACTCATCTCCCTTTCTCTCACTACTTATAGACTGAAAGGAGGACTCCACTGACAAAATCACCACACAAGTATAATAACCGATCTTCTATGTTGAAATAATGGCAACTCCTCAAAATTTAATTACAGTTCTTGATTTGCATGGTTGTATTTTTAGTGTACATAGTAATCTTCAACAGAGTAATGTAAAATTAGAATCTCTACTTGAAATCAGCCTTGAAGCCAAATGCATTAATCAAAAAACATTAAATATTCAGTTTAAATTTTACCAACTTACTTGAACACAAAAAGCTTCACTTGCTGTTTCACCTCTAGTTTTCAGGTTAGGCATAAAGTTAGCTAGCTTGTTTTTACACTGTACTTTGCAGATGATGGGAGAAAAAAATCATAGAATAGATAAGAGCAATACTTGCTATGTACAGTATTGTAGAAATAGTTATTGATATAAAACCACCACATGGAATAAAGTTCTAATCAAACATTGGATTTCTGTGAAATGCATCTGTTTTAAATATAATTCATCACAAGGTTATATAGCTCACATTCCAATCCACACATAGCCCATGTCAGCCCGTGTAAGGAGTTTTGCCTTCCTTTATTCTTTAACTAAAATAAAGCTGTGGTCTAAGGTACATCTTCCTTACCCTTTCAGTCTCAAAATGCTATTTTAGTTATACCAAATTGCCATTAGGACTAAAGCTACCCTAGAGATAAATCCCAAAGGCTGGAATAGGAAAAATCCTTGACTTGCAAGGATAGACTATGTCTCAGTGTGTTTTAAAATTACCAAGATAAAGCAGTTAAACAGAGTTGTTTCCTCAATACAGTTAAACCCCCGCCCTTTGTAGTAGATACATGAACAAACTAATGATAGCAAAATGAAATGTAAGAAAATTCATGAGATATAAAACGTATTTGACAACAGTAACTTCCATCTCCTCCCACTCCACACTCACCTTCTGCGTTTCTATCTTTTTGCGTTTCAGTTCTGCTTCCTCACTAGAGTCTTGCCCATCAGAAATGGCAGCTTCATTCTGCAAAGTAAAAGTCTTCAGGGAATTATCATCAATTCATGTATTTAAAAGCTGAGTGATATGAGATCCTACTCAGAGTATTTTAATTGACTGTATGACTAACATGGGTCAGTTTCACTAAGTAACTCCTTAAATGTAATGTCTACATGGACAGAGCTTCATCTCTGAGATTGGTGGGGTTTTTGTTTATTTGTTTGGTTTTTCAGGGAGGATTGGTTTTAAAAAATATGAATCTTTGACAGGTCAGAAAAAAAGTAATGTGCCTCTTGTTGCAGGGAAAGTGGCCTAACAATGCTGGGCTCTCACCTGTATCACTGCTGCATGTTCTGCAGCTGAGGTACACAAGAAAGGTTTGATGCTTTAGAATTCCAGGTTTTTTCACAATATGTGCTCTCTAAAATATATGTCTCTACATAAAACTGCCTAGAACAAAAGACTTCCACCAGGGGTAAAAAAATACACCCCACAATCAACTTCCATAAATATTTAAGATTATTTTTCAACCAACCTTATCTCCACGAAGTTTTGCTCTAATCTGTTGACGTTCATTAAAGTTTTGTAGCCGGATCTGTCTCAATCTTGCCAAATATTCCTAATGCAAAGAAATGAAACAAGTTTCACCTCCATGGAAACTCTCTCCAGTATGGCTAACTTAAAATATATCAGATTCCACAAAAAAATAAGATTGGTGAACCACTCCCCAAAACTATTGTTATCACTTTACTAGCATTTATTAACCTCCAGAAAAATTCTCATGTAATGAAAATAAAGAAAATTGCAATGTATGTTTCCCAGTATTAATTATAACTACAGTTTACATTACTGAAAGCTAGGAAAGGTTGTACTTATCACAATAGGATTAGGACATAGTGATACCTATACGTATCAAATTCAAGAACATCTCTGAGATAGACTGATGTAGAGAACTCTAATTTTGATTATTTTAAAAACCAAAACAGTTAAATACACCCAAACTTTTGTACATTAACAGTAAATTATTTCCTGGAAATTCAGAAAGTCCTTTAATTTTGTTACACAGATGGAACCATGCAGGGAAACTGGGCACAGTCAAGGTCAAAATAGTGCTACTTTTGTGATGAGCAAAGTGGCAAACATGCGGCAAGCATACCTCTTCCTCCTTGTTTCTGGATTTCCTTCCTCTTGCAGAAATGGACCTGCCTCCATAGGTATCTGCCACGTTTTGCAGTGTACCCTGTTTGCCATTTAATGGTATCAAATTTAAGGTGGCTGGGGCAGTAAAATTACCTGCTTTATCCAAAAACTGTTCACTTATAAGAAACCAAATCCATCAAAGATCTGCAGATGTTTTGAAGTTAACCAATAAGCCTTTTTCACTTACGTGAAATGTAGGACAGCAGTAACTAAAAATTCTGAGTAGCCAAAGAGAGAGATAAGAGCTCTAACAATATAGTTGCCTTCTCCCTTCAATTCTGATTTTCCCATGTTATGTTAGAAAACCTAAATTGTGATGGGCATGAGTTTTCTACATCTGGATTATATAAAAATGCTGCCACAGGGTTGGGATTTCTGCCATTGCTGAGTCAAGCCTAAAATAAAAAGTGGAATCTTTTTATGTTCTTAGATTAAGCTTTTTTAACAATGATGACTCAAAAATCTAATAAAGCACTTAAATATATGCATTACACCTAACAAGCTGTGCTAAATGTCTTATACACATGCAGTGTACAGACTTGGTTCATGTGATGTACTCTGTGACCTCTCACCAAAAGGATTTAAACCATTAAGAAAGTTCTGTATGGAACAGTACAAGAATCATTTAACTCCATGTTTTCTGCTTGGATTAAAAAAAAAAAACTTGAATTATTTTACTAATGATATACCACAAACCTTTGCTGAACAGGTTAAAAATTCCTTGATTTGTTAGTGCAACATACAATAAAGACAGCAAGCATATGTACATGTGATAGACGTTGTGCCTTTATAAAATGCCAGGGGCTTTAGCTTTCTCATGCTTGTGTGTAGAGAGCCATCAGTAAGTAAATACTTCAGTGAGGTTATTGACTGAATCCAAATACTCTGGTTAAATAATCTCTCAGACTGAGAAAAATTAATAGCTCAAGGAAATAGCACATTACTGCACTTCTGTGGTTTAGTGACCAGGGGACCAGAGAACAAATTAAAGGAACCATTTTGTGGAAAAGTAGTTCCTATACATTCACGAGGGCTCCACGAATGCTGGTTTCAGCTTCAGCATTCAGCCATACAAAATGGAAAGGAATATTTCACATATCCATCTTTTCAGAAAATACTTGCTTTTATTTTTAGCTTTTTAATACACATTCCTGAGATTTGCAAAAGCTTACTGGCACTACTGAAGGAATTTCATTGTTCTTTGTTCTAGCATTGCAGTTATTTTAGGTATTTCCATCACTGATGGCAATTTATATAACTGCTCTTAAGAAAGAAACTGGAAGCAAGATTTTTGAGAACTGATTTTCTTTCTTGTAGATTGTTAATTTTACTCATCTGCCTACATTAAAATTTTCAAAGACCAGGACTCATGTTTTGCAATGCCATGCAGCTACAGTGAAGTAACAAATTAGGTCAGCAGCTGTCTTAAAAAACAGATGTCTGAAAGTATCATCAACTCAACTACTGAGTCAAATTTAGACTGTCAGTTGAAAATTAAAATTGACAGCAATTATATTTAACAGAAGCTGGGTCAATTAGTGCCAGTCATTAGACAAAAGGCTGACTATTAGCTGATGATTTCTCCTTTCAGATCAACACTGTCCAAACAACAGTCCCATCCCTATATGAGAACAACTGCCAGCTAGTCAAATTATTGTGCTGCACAAATAAAAGGAAGCTGCTGATAACTTCCACTTTCAATGGCAAATCCAGTAATGGATTTCGTACCCTGGCTTCAAGCTATAAGTTTGAAATATCTGGATGTTACTTTTTTAGCTGTTCAGTAACCTCCCTGTTTTATTACGGGAGCCATCTAAGAACAAAACATTTAGGCTCATTGAACACATTAGAGAAAAGTGGGAAACATTAACTTGAATAGTTGGGTATCTTGAATTAACTGATCTCAAACATTTATATCAATGCCAACAAAGTCAAGAACAAAATGGAAGCAGGTACTACTAACGACTTTTCCAAGAAGAGCCAGTCTTAACAAGAATTGCTCATTTTTTTCAAAATTATTTACTGGTCTTGAAGGTTTTAAAAACCAGAACCATCGTTCTAGAGAGGAAGACTCATATTTTAAAACATATATACTAATCTAAGGATACTCCACCATCAAAGCAGTGAATCAAAGTACCTAAGAATTGCTTAATGTAAGTGAAATAATCCCTGACATTAAGACCTGGCTGTAAATCATAATCTGATTATCAGGTATAACTCAGGAGATGCTTCCATAGATCTGCAGTTGGTCTCATCTCACTGCTACTCCAGCACAGTCAGTTTAATTTCAGCAGCTAACAAAGATATTGTCACTCAACTGCACATGAATAGTGCTGAGAAGCACTCAAAAAGTAAAACCCTGCATGTTATCAAAACACACAGTCATTTCCAATATGTTTTACACAAACTTCCTAAAAGAATATTGAATTTAGAACCATAAGCATAAAGAACACTTTATGACACTACCTTCTACTTAATTTTTAAAGAGTAAAGTGTGAAAGGTTTTATAAAGGTCAACATTGACAAATACTGATGACTTTGTAATACCTTTTCAATAAGCAGAATGTGAACACACTATTATGTGTGATCATTAGCTGTATCAGTTTAATCAAACCTCGTTCTAGGTTTAAGCTACTGTATAAAACAAAGTGTGATTTTAACCAAGACTCAAAAGTATAAACAGAAAAAAAATGTAAATGAATATTCTAAAATTCACAATAGCAAGTTTGACACATGAAAACAAAGATAATTTCCTATGTTAATAAGTTTAAAGTAATGAGAAATGTACTGCATGATTCTGTAACGTTTTATTAAAATTAGCAACAAAACGCAGAAAACTTATACCCCATTCTCTCTTTTTTAACACTTACGGAAAATATTTAGTCAGCATTACACCTACAATGCTACTTCAAAGACTCATAAAGCATGCTGAAACAGTAATATACACAGGAAGACCAGATTTCATACCATGTGTCCCTGAGCTCGAGCTTTGTTTTCCATGGCTTCTCTCTTTCGTTGCCAGAATTCTTCAACTTGCTTTGCTCTATCTGCAGCTATCCATCCTTTTTGCCTGAGTAATTTCAACACAGCAAGATGAAACTCTCTGAAATATGACACTCTAAAACACCACCACCCCCACTGCCCTCCCACCCACACTTAATCTAACTAGAACACATGGGAAAAAAAGTAACTTTTTATGAGTAAGGCATCTTCAAAAAATGCCTTTCATCAGCCAAAATACAAGTCAGACTTCCACAAAATGGAGGAAAATAGGCTCAGTAAATAAGAAGAACTATTAAAAAAATATTTCAAAACACTGTATTGTTGTCCTTCCAGATTTTTGTTATCAAAACAAAAATGAATGTCAAAACACAATCTTTGTATGATTGTTTTTGAAAGTGTCTCTGCTTCTTTCATTACTGTTGTAATTTGTGAAAAAGTAGACTCCTTCAAGATTTCCCTTCAGAGATGAGCAAGAACTCATCACACGAGCCAATCAGTAAGGTCAATACTGTGACAGCCTTTCAAACCTGTCCTACATTTGCAGTAAGAGCTTCTACCACTTAGGGAATTAGTATGGTGCTACTATTCTCAGAGTGTTCTGGCACCTCCTTTTAGGCAATCTTAGGGGATTTTTTTTGTTTGTTTTCAAAGGGTCTGTGAAGGAATTTTCCTACTCTAGAATTAGCCCTAACAAGATGATTGTTTTTTGACAAGTTTCACCCAAAGTCAGGGGCCTGCTTGGGAAGACAAGAAGGCTACATTTAGGTTATCATAACTGAGCATCCTGCAACCATGTAAGTACATTTATAAGATCATAGAGGAACCAGATTCTGACAAATTCGTTACAGGTAGACTCAGAAAAGTTTTGTATTAAAAAAAACCAAAACACTAAGAAATGGTGTAAGATATTCTACAAATGGTAGAATGATGAGGCCTTTCCAAGGTTCCCTGAGCCTCCTTTAACTGAGGAGCATTGGGGGTTCAGCAACAGGAAGAAATTGGAATATGCTGATAGCAATAATCCATTAGGCTGAGGCAGTTAAAGAAAGAATCATTTTGCAATACAGGAAGCTCTAGTAATTTATAAACAATTAGCATGCTAATTAAAATCCTGGCATTTTATTTTTTTGCCCCTCCATCCCCAAAGCAACAAGGAAATGAAAATTTTTCCATATGCTACAACTCACTAAAAAGAAGATGGAGATAAAACCACTTTGATACAATAAAACAAACACTGTAACTGCTCTGAAACGGCAAGACAATCTAACACAGGTGTTACTGGTAAAGAAACAAACACTTGCTAATCTTTGTATACACATATTTGACTCACTATAAGATTTTTACTCTACTTTTTAATTACATATGAGTTCAATTGGTGGATAGTGAAATCTGTGCAAACCCCTGTCATGCAGCTGAAGTTTGTCACACATCATGAACCTTACAGAGTTGGAGGAGAGGTGCTTTCCAAAAAAACCCAAACCAAGACAGCCCTATTTGTCTCAAACCAAATTCACAGGAACACCTTATTTCAACATTTTATGAACATTTAACGAAAATGTTTTTTCTTACTCTAAAGCTGAGTGATTCATTTTGCTAAAACATTTCAGCTAGATTTCTTCTGGGCTGCACTTCTGCCTGAGACAATTTTTAAAGATTGTTGATGCTGAATATATTTAGCTTTACACTAGTGGCAGTACAATTGGAAAGACTTCAACTTGAAGATTTCTCAGCTTCTTTAATATATGCTCTAAACTGACTATCTTTAACAAAGTTCTTGTTATTTAAATTCTTTCTTTGAGTGAAACATCATGAACACTTATTTTGCCTCCAGCTGAAAGAATAAAGTACAGGACGGAAATACTGCTAGACTGGCTATGATAATAAAATTGCTTCTAGGTAAAATACAAATTCTTAACACATTTAAGATGCTAAGAAACAGCACCTCAATTTAAGGCTAACAGTAATCCAGTTTATGAACAGAAAAACCCTCAATCTCTACCTATTTTGAAACTTCTGCACAGTGTTTTTATTGAGTGCTTCTGAATTCATGTACTTAAGAAATACTGAATTGATTTCTCTTCCCGATCTCCATGTTATTTATAATTTGCAGCACTCTGCTATAGTTTCTCTCAATTTTAATACATTTAAAACAGTTTATCCAGGTGTAGACAAGTATCATCTAATATTTTCAAATGTATAAATCAAACTGTTTCCTAATCTAGGCAAGATTTGGGGATGGTGCGCTTTGTGCGAAGCACTGAGAATAAATAGCGGAGGAAATACATTGAAATACAGCTGGTAAAAGATACCTTCCAGTACTGGGTTGTACCAGGAAGAATTTTAATTATCTCACAACAGCCCAACACACTATGAAGAATATAAAATATGCTTTGGAGCTTTCAGAATTGTAATATCAGTGTTAAGCATGATGTATGTTATTGCTGCAAATTTTAAAATAGTAAAAAATCTATAATTGCAAGTACATATTATATTAATTAATTTAGTTTACAAGAACAAATGGTTTCTTTGGCCACTTCCTTTTCCTCACATTAACTCCATTTATTTCTTCCTCCATGGAACAGATCAATGGCTCTGCAGAAGTTTAAATAATGAGGGAGAAAATTTGTGCCTCTAGGAAGGTCACTTAGTAATGTTCACAGTACTAAACTTCCAGAAAAATGGTATTTTCCCATTTACTAGTCACAACTGTGAACACAGTTCTTTGGGCAATATTACCAGATTTAAAACAGAGCAAAGAAGTTTTGAAGAAGCTATTTGAAAGAGTGAAAACAAACAAACAAACAAAAAATCAGTACTGGTTCACAATCCTTTTATATACTGTTTACAGTAATTACAATTAGATCTTCTAATTCACTATTTGAATACCGAATTAGAAGTTGCACACCATTATAGCACCTGGCATTCACATCTGAATGAAGAAAGCTCCTAGAAATTTTCCACTGATCAATAAACAGGAGCTAGCAATTCTGGGATCATTCTAGACATCTTCCAATACTACAGAGTCAAATACTTAGGTGCAAAGAAGGCAGGAAGAGTAATATGATGGGAGAAGGAAGCATCTTGTCAGGTAACACAAAAAGTGGAACAACGAACAAAGCAAAGGAGGAGGCTTATGTTGTTATCTGCAACCACATTAAGCCAAGAACTTTGTCTGAAATCTACTTTAAGTACATTTGCTTAGTAAACTATTTTTTCCGTTATTGGAGAAGCCAAGGTCTCTATTGGCTCTAAAAGAATTGTGGTCTGTGAGGGACTAACACACAAACAGACAGCACAATACCAATGGATAGAAGTGATTTTGAGACATGCCCAACTACTAAATGAAACCAGACACAGAACAAGAGTCTAACACGTAGGGACAGGTTCATGGATCGTCATAGCCCAACCTGTTTGCACTGGCTTGTTTAGACACCTCCTTCAATCTTTTCACTTTTTTCCTAACTGCACCAACATCGGGTAAATGGTGATGACCTGCAGGTCCCTTAGGAACTCCTGGACGTGCTCCAGGTGGAATTCCTCTGTAGATAAATACGCACAGTAACTTTCATTACTTCCATCTAAAGCAGAACACGTGTAACTTCTAACGGAAGGTAGCCATACCTTTCAACAACTCCTCGGTCTTGTAGTTTCACCCTCAATTTGGCTTCCCTCTCTTCAGCTACTCCAGTGTTTTCCTTTTGCTGTTGCATCTGGTCAAAAATAGCATGATAGTGTTCATAGCGTCCTCTAGAAGACACAGGAAAAGGACCAACACCACCTCCACCGACATAATATGGTGCCTGGAAACCAAAAGGGGTAGGGTGGAAATCTCAAATACCAGTTTTAATAGGCTCTTCCAATTTTTACCTCTTCAGCAGAGTAATAAAATTAACATATTCTGCAACAATTCTAAATTGGTCTTAGTTTTATCCCTGGCATGCCCCTATTTTAACGAATTACAAGATAGATAAATCAAATTTTTTTCTGTTAGCAGTCCAAAATAAAACATCATTTTAGCTTCCTCTAAAAATAGTCTAGTTACACATGAGCCATCTGTCACACATTTTGGAAGTCATTGATAACAATTCCATTGAAGTGTAAACAGAGATAGACAATATTACATGGTAAAAATCAAAGTTTTAGCAAAAAAAGTGATATAATTCCAAATGAAGTACTAACAAGTAACTTGTAGCCAAGCAGCCATTTTTTCATGAAGCTGGAAACAGTTGAGCACAGTTCTAAGTCTGCTGAATGGCACTAAGTGCAGATTTGTATGAGAACACCCATTGCCACCAACCTATAACTTGATTTCCATCACTAGAATTGAGATGCTTCTCTACTAAAGCTCAGATCAGGGGAACACCTACCACAAGTTACTGCTTTATACAAATTATCCCTGTTATTCTCAAAGCATTAGAATTCCTGCAGAATTTTCATGTGAAAATAATGAAAAAAATAATGTTTCAAGCAGCTGTGTACAGTAGTAGCCAAGGATGGATGCAGAAAATGTGAAACTGGCAAAACAAGGTTAAGGTTGTCAGCACATGCATAAAAATATTCTCTTTACTCCTGGGGGAAGCAAATAGCCCATGGTAGTAAATCTATGGAATTTGTTTTAACAACAGTGTCAATCTTCCTTCCAGAGTGGTCTGAAGTATTTAATGGAAATTCAAACAGGTGAGTACAGATGTGACAGGTTTAAGATTGCCTATTTAGAAGTTCTTGAAGAGACTATCTTTGACAATGGAATTTATCTCACATTCTGAGTTTCAGTTGTTCAAGGCCCATCAATGGCTCCCCATAAGCCAGGTAAGAGTGCTAAATCCAGGCATTCAAAAAAATATGCAGGTATATTGTTGGTCTGAATAAAAATAACTATACTAGACCATAGTTTCTACAAATAGAAGGAAAAGTCTTACTTTAGACACTATTCAAGGTTTCACCTATCATTATTAGAGTTCAGTTTCCAAAATCTAAAGAAATACTATGATCAATCTCTAGGCAAATGATATGAAGCAGGTGCTCATCAATAGTCTGGAGAACAGTTACAACCCCTGCTAGAACCACAAACCCAAAGCCAAACACTTGCCACCTCTTTCCCTACTTTTCCTCAGAAACAGGTGCCAGAATAAACCCAAAAAGAAAACAGGAGGACAGAATCATGCAGTGCATGACCCTGTTGTGCCTCGGTAAGAGGCTGTATGGCTTCTGTTATTGGAAAGCTTGAACAGTGCTATTCAACAGCACTGTCAGGGAGTTGCTGGATATACTGCTTTCATACTGGAGAAAGGAAAAGGATAATTAAGTCAAGAATACTATAATAGTATATGGAAACCTGGAATGATGGTAAACTAGTAGCCTGCAGTAAGATTTGTACTCAACTATCCAATTTGAAGAAGATATCTCAATGATTTTTTCCACGTTTGCCATGTTGTTTTACACCAGTGACACTTGGTGAAAACAGACACATTCCTTGGACCTCACTTTCCCTAGATAACTGAGAATACAGATAACAATGCAGCTGTAGCTATAATAGAACACTTCATATGTTCACAGCAAAACTCTCTAAGTTAATCAGAAACACCGTGTTCAGGAACACATGCAGCTCCCATCCAAATGTGAGGATGCATGCACATCATGTTGTATGGGAGCCTGTATTGGTGCCTGCCAGCTTCATCTTGAAAGAGGAGGACAACATAGGAGGCAAATTATATTTTTTGGGTTTTTTCATTAAATCAGCACTTCGTAGTTTTTAAAGTCTGGTATGCTTAAGTTTGCATTTATATTTAAGCTTTACTTACATGATGTGTGGCACACATCCAAAGATGATACCTATTTTGAAATGAAATATTTAATAAGCAGCTACTGAAACATTGTCAGTGTTTGTGTATTCCTCATTTTTGTACAAGGAACAGCAATAAAACCTCTATCCATTTTGACCTTATTGCTCAGTCAAAGTTTGCTTACAAAAACCCTACTAAACATGTTTATGTGCAGTATTTTTCTAATACTCACTACCACCACACCAAATCCCTGTGTTTCAATCTACTTTCTATTGTCAGATAGATTTACACCACAGCACTACTTAAATTCCTGCACTGGCTCTGATGAAAGTACCCAGACCTTTACATTCAACTAACTTGATGAGACTACTTTCCAGGACAGCTATGTTTCCATGAAACCATGACATGCACAAATAGGGAACGAGAAACTCTCATAGGAATCAGATTAAATTAATGCACAAAGTGAATGGCTAAACAGCACACTGCATTAAAAAAAAATTAGATTTACTCAGAATTTTTTACCCCCCTCCTGAACATCTTATCAATATTTAGAAACACTTATGTTGCTAAATAACAAGGAATGTTTAGAAGCAAGTGTTTAATACTGCAAAAGAGGTCCATTACTATAACATGAAAACCTGGAAACAAAAAAATTCAAGAACAAACTTGAATGTGAAAGAAGCTGTTCATGCATACACTCAGCACAGGAAAAATAGCAAAAGCAGGTGTGGAAATAAGAAAGTGGTGCATGAAAACCGTTACTGGCAGAAAGAGAAGAGATTCAGAAATTTAGGAAACATAAAAAATGAAAATTGCACATAATCTCCAAAAGGCCAGGGAGGACCTGTTACAGTTTCTCTCAAATTATCCATAGATTAATAATGGGCAGCCCCAAGAGTTGACCTCCAAGAGCAGATCTTTCTGAAAAGAGAAGACCATTCCATGTAATCAAAGGTGGGGGGAACAGACTGCACCATATTTCTGCATCTGCTGCCAACCTTAACACCACTTCCACCTGAACCAAGCACATTCCTCCATCCTTGTTCCCTGGCTCTGTTTATTCGTTCCATCTGAAGGAGAAAACAATACAGGAAAACAAAATTCAAGGAGCCACTAAGAAAAAATTGAACTTCACTCTTAACACATTTTAAACATATTTTACCCTTTCTTTTTCCAGTCTTCTCATTTCATCTGCCTTCGGTAAACTGATCTGCAATGTGTAAGGATTCAACATGTTAAGGAACTGGAAAATTGAATGACTGCATATTCTTACACACCACACCACAAGATATTTCATTAAAATTACTATGGGGGAATAAATAAAAATCTGAAGAGTCTTGTCTACCTGCTCTCTCTGGCGTTTTTCTTTTTCAGGCAACTCTAACCTTTTCTTTTTTGAAGGTTCCTGAAAAATAAGCATATAATTTGGTATTTATTACTGAGCCATTACTCTGTCAAGTCTCTGTCAAGATGGGTTATTGCTCCAATTGCTGGTGCATGTCCATGAAGATCAAAAAGAAAAAAATCACTGCTATATAATGTTTGGGAAAAAAGATAGGAGGAAAGGTTTGAAGATTGCATTTTGTCATTCTTGCTGTGGACTTGGCTTTTGCTCAGTTTGAAAACAGATGACTTCATGATACCTCAAACATTTTCCTCCTTTCTTCTACTGGAATAATTTTCTTCACTGGAGTTGGAAATGCCTGCATAAAAGGTGAAACTTCAAGTTAGACAGCATGATGCCAGAATGAGAGAAAAATTCTACCAGAAAACATACAAAAAAGTCACAATGGACTGTGCACGAAATGGGGTTTAAAATACTTGATTATTCAGGAGGTTTGAAGTGAAAAGCACTGCTAGGATCTAGGGGTACTTATTCATCCTGTACGAAAAGTTCTGTCTCAAAAGCTGAAGGCAGTGATTTTAAAATCTGTTTTGTCTTAATTTTTCTTCTCTGGTAGTATCACTCTTCATTACAATCTTTTCTTTATAGTAACTCTTTGAGGGGGCCTAGATATTAAGATTCTCTTATTCGGAGAAAAGATTTGGTAGGTTATTCAAGGGTCTTTTGCTTGGTTCTTTGCTTGGTTCTAACTCTAACTAAGGTTCTTGTTACCTATGACAACAGTCACCACAGAATATCTGCTAAAGAAGCAGCTATAGTAAATAAAATGTGCAGTTTACTCTTCTCAAAAAAGCCATCGTTACTTTTAAAGCTTTTTTTTTCTGACCATACTAGAACACAAAGAGCTTCACAGTATTTTCTTTGGACAACACACAATCCTGTCAAATGGGTACTTTAAAATCAAGTATTGCAGAAGTTGGAAACCTTTAGAGACTTGTAATGTAATATTACTAAATAGAGGAGACAATTGTTACACGCTCCTCTGAAAAGCCAGCTGAGAGCTGCAAGCTCAGACTCAGAGAAGAAAACTTATATTGAATTGTAGCCATTGTTTCTATCCTGCATCTTATCACTAGGTACAATTCACACAAAGACTGTCTTAAAATACTGACTCCTTCCATGCAGGAAGAGGATATTTCCTCAGTCTCTCCTCTGCCACCTTAAGTCTCTGGGCAAGTTGGATCAGTGTTGGCTGGTGAAACCCATGACAAAGACCAACAGATGGCTGTGCAACCAAGCCTTAAAACACATAAACCTCGTGATCTCATAAGGACACACAAGAAGTCTGCACTCTCCCTTCTTGCTTTTTCAAACTGCGTTTCAGGAGCCAACAAGGCTTGTGTGATCCATGGGCTTTCCTCTAAACCTCTGACAACTGTTGAACCTCATGGATAATTTGTATCTCAAGGATAATTCTCTATCCACCTACAACTTTGACAGATGAATAGAGGTCTTAGTATTACATTCCCTGAAGTGCAATGGGAGAAGGAAAAAAAACCCCAAAACAAACCCCACAACAACAACAATATTACTTATTCAGAAGAAAATCTGAACTAGTTCTCTTGCTGAAACAGCAGCCTCTTGGTTGCTAGTTGTTTGGCATGTGCATATAGCTCAAAACTAGCTGTAGCATAAACAACTCCTGACCATGCAGTAATTAATGGAATAAAGAGAGAGAGAATAAAAGTTTCATGTAATAAGGAATACACAGAAGACAACAGGAAAAAAGATCAGAAGTACTCTATGAAGGTATACAGAAAACTTTGTCATTAGCTCATGGAATTAAATCTGAGAAATTCCTCTTCCAATTACACAGTTTCTCTGGCTGACAATACTTTCTAAAATGGCTAGAAAAAGTTTGTGTATTTTGAAAATTTGATATTATTTTGGAAGAAGGAAAGAAGATGCAAAGGTTCTTATCCAGTGTCAATGATCTTGGTATACCTGACAGGCTTCCAATGTTTCTAAGAGTGTTTAACACCAACAAAGCACATGAAAATACACAAATGTAATTCAGCCTTGGAATTAAAACCCAAGCCTAAAGTAGGAGTTTACAAAAATTATATTAAAACCAACTAAACAAACAATCAATAATGAAGCAAGCCAAGCATTTAAACTACTAGTTCTACTTTCTCTGCGGGTGCATGAGGCATGCCCACATACCAAGACATTTTGAAAAGGAAAACATAGTATTTTTACAGCATTTAAATAAGGTATGAACAAAACAGGTAAATTTAACTAACTTAGCTTCTTACCTGTCTAGTTTTAGTCAATGGCTTCTTCTCATTAGGCTTTTTAGGTGCACCACAAGACTTCCTGATAGTTAAAGGCACTCCATATTTTGCAGCAGGTTTGGTAATTTTCTGAGCTGGTGCAACTGACGTCAGTGTTTGATCTTGAACTGGTCTTTTAGCTGAAAAGAAAAAAAAACACAATAAAAAAACCCTGGTTTTGAGCTATCCAGGCAGGCCAGTGTATCATATTTCCCTTTCCCAAAGTCTTAGAACAGTAAAACTGGAGGAAAACGGGTGAACTGTGTGTCAGGGATGAAAGTTGTGTCTAAGGCCCTGCAATATTTGGTCTGCTGTTGTGCACATCGACAAGACAATGAAGAAAACTTTAACTGGTGGGAACTTGACCCTTGAAAGAGAAACAATGTATAGGTCAACCGGTGGGAACTTAACCTGAGAAAGAGGCACAATGCACAATGGAGCTCTTGTTAGCATGAAGGAGGTATCACGAGCTGTGGCGGCCTCATCTCACGCGCTGGCCAGGCGTGAGACGACGTTGTAACTGGAAGAATTCCACACCTGAGGAGAAGCTATGAGTTTTGGGGTGGAGGGGCGAGAAGGACAGGATGCACACCATGTCAATCTAGGGGACAACCTGCAGGTGCACTGCCTGCCTGCCCCTCCTGCAAGAGCACCATGCTCCATCTCCTTCTCCTGCCCAGCAGCTGTGCAGGAGTCCAGGGGTCGGTATGTATTATTTGCTACTGCTACTAATAAGAGAAAATTTGCTTTGCAATCCCAGTTGGGTTTCAGGTTTTTTGTGCACGAGCATCTTCCTGAACCTGTAACGAACTGCAAACATTTCATTCACATGAGCTGATGTATAATACCCAGTTGTCCAAAATAGCTTGTCTAAACTTGACGTTTGATAAGAAATAGAACAAAACAATTCCTGCGCCTTTAAATCTTAAGCCTTCAAGCTGGATAACTGAGGCTTATTTCAGCTGCCTTGCTTTACTGTACAGTGGTTACAATTTCCTCCAAATTTGTCTCATGACAAATGGTCATGCACACAGGGAAAAGGTTTCCTAATGGAATGGAGTGACAGGTCTGCCTTCACTAACAACCCTAGACTGAAACCTGCAAGGCTAATGTCAGGAGAAGATGAGTTCTTGAAGAGCTTCAATGGCCTTCAGGGACATTGTTTTCCCCATAGAGGCCCCAAATATACACCAATATTGCGGGTTTGATTCTCTGTTAGCAGGGTTCTCTTGCTACAGAACAGGAGGACAGCAACACTATCAAAAGATACCAAAGTACTTGCCAGAGCACCAAGTAATTACACGGAAATAAAATAACTGGGAAGGAAATCTACAAAAAAAAAAAAGGCAAACTAATGCAGTAAAATGAAATAAGACCATCTTGATAAAATTAATCTATTTTGTTACCACTAGCAGAAATTTTACTGAATTAGACTGAAGCCAGGGCTTTATCTTGGAATCTCTAATGAAACCTCCCACATTTTTTTGGGAAGAATTCATACTTCTCATTAGCCATTTTTCATTACTAAGGGGTAAAAATAAGTCGCACAATCACAGCATATGAATTAGTCCCATTATTTGCAGTCTACACTGTCTCCTTAAATTTTGGAAGTGTAACATACTGCAAGAGGAAAAAATACACTTCATATATTACAGGCCCATAGTTTGTATTTGCCTTATTTGTACCCAACATATGTCCAGCTCCCAGTGAGAGGAGGAAATTGCTTCTTCTCTCTTTTTTCCTGAAAATTCTACAGTCAGGTATAAGAACACATCAAAAAAAAAAAAAAAAACCCAAGGAAAGAACGAAGCTACACATGCAATCTTGACAGAGCTGAAAGCAAAAGCAGCGTAGACACTAACTTACCTGGTGAAGCATGTGGTCCAAACTTGTGGAAAATTTTGTGACTGAATTCTTCTGCAATAAGCTAAACAAGTTGAAGAGTTAGTCAACAGTACTGGTGACCAAAGCTAGGAAGAACTCATTTTCAGACAAGTGTGCCATTAGCATTAAGCATCTAACTAATAGCATTTACTGTAAATTAAATTTAAATGAGTACTCAAGTTTATGCATTCAATCTAGTATTACTAACACCAATATGAAGCTGGAGTATTTTCAAACATCTTCGGAACAATTACTCAAATAGTTTTTAAAAGCAATGTAGTCTGACTTCTGGGCAGCACATGTTATCTCATTTATGAACTAGCTAAGCATCTAGAAGAAAGTTAATGTGAGCTTCAACACAATTACTTTGCATAATTCATTTTAGATTTCTGAGTAGCTGCCAAAGTTCACCTCAATTTCTCATACAGTTTGTGTCAAAAAAATAGTCCTTTAAAAATGTTTGCAGTTTTAAAGTGTTGCTATCCTTTTCAAGATGGGAAGATGACCACATATGTGGATATCTGGAAAAAACATATATGGTGTTCTGTTGGGCATATCAAATTAGCATAATAAATTACGGAAAGCAGTCTTACTGGGGTGAAAAATTTGAGACTAGACAAAGAATATTCAAATATTAATAGGCCATCATATTAAATACTGTAGGTAGTTCTGACCCAAACACCTCAAAACCTACATAGTAGAAATGAAAAATATTCAAGAAAGAGCAGCAAGGATAAATGAAAAGTGTCAGTTCAGGAACAGTCTTTACAGAATCTTGAACTACCCAGATTCCTTTGATTTGTTTAAGAGTCTACCAGTCAGTTACAATGGATGCTGAGGAGTTAAACCTGAAAAAAAGCCAACACAAGAACCAAAGTGCAGCACCTAGGACTCTGCACAGGATGGTAGAGCAACTTCTTAATCTGCAGTCTGGCATCAAAGATTCTGTAAGCCAGAAGTCACACATGAGAACAGTTACCTACTAATGGTATTTCAGTTATCTTGAAGCTTTTATTTGAGTGGTAAGCTGTAGCAACTAAGTATGATGTTTCCATGATAACACCTTTACTGACAGAAAAGAAACCTGACTCTTCAGTATCTTTCAGAGAGCCACCTCTTCTTTTTAAAAATTGATACTAATTTAGATCCACTCTTTAATGCAACTTAGTAACTATGAAGATTAAGAAAGAATTTACATAAAATTGGAAGACTGACATTTAAGAATAGGATTTCAGCAACAGTTGTAACATCTTTAAGATGTCAACTATGAAATAACTTTTAAGCTTAGACTAAGGAAAACAGAGGACAAGAGCACTAGCCATGGATGATACTGAAAAGAAAATAAGCATTACAGCTGTGTCACAGAATGACCACCTCAAGCTGAATATGCATGTACCAGTGATTGATACATTTAGTAAAAGGTACTTTCTGTGTGGGGCTTTTTTTGTTGTTTTTAAGATGAGATAGCACCTCTAAGTCAAACACGCCAGCTAAGTATTCATCAGTCTAGGATGAATTAGTATCACCATCTGGTGATAGAGACAGTCTATTACTAATTATACTTTGACTGACTAACTCCAAATAAAAATTTCATTTCCATTCCAGCTACTGGAAATAAAATGAGATCAAACTACAAATGTTGCAAATGTTAGAACAAATTTATCTGTAAAGATTTCTGAATGTTACCTTTCTTTGGGACTTCAATCTGAAGTAAGTTAAAAGCCTATTTCAACACAACAGAAATTCCAATTATATATGGCATTTTCATGGCATTTCTTTAGTTGTGAGTAAGAATCCATTAGAATTCTTCATACTGCACTTCCTCCATGTCCTTTCTCTTCTACATTTATTTACCTCCTATCAATACTATTATTCACTTGTTAATTTTGATCTCTTTTGACTAGATTTACATTAAAAGGACATTATTAGACATCAGATGATATCAATAGACTCTAAATGGAACAGGAAGCAACTTCTTTGAGGTTATATCCACATGATACATTTAAACCTCAAGAAATTAAAGATGACTTTACTTAGCATTATTTTCCAGAACAGGATTTCAGGCCATTCCAAATTACAAACAAAAAAAGGATTGAAGAAATTCTATACAGCAACAAAGCTGAAATCACTGACAGCAGCATTTTATGAAAAGATGCATATCTAAACAAATCAACATCTCAGTCGTGATTTCTCACGATATAGAAAAACACACAAACCAACGCACTTCAGAAAATGTCCGTTTAGATTTACTTATGGAAACTACCAAACACTTCATAATTTGAGACTTTTGTTTACAGTTCATGGTAAAACTATTTTTTCTTCAACTGACACTGTCTATAAGAACTCTAGGGAATACCATTACTCTGGTTTTCCATGTCATATATTAACTCTAGAACAAAGAAAAAGTAAAGTCCTACGATGTTTTTATCAAAGTTGGAATTAAAACTAACTCCGTACCTCTGGTGTGAGAAATTTTTCAACCCGTTTGGCTATGAAGTTTTTCTCCAATATGGAGTTTACTGATGGTCTGTTCCTAGGATTCCTTTTAAATAACTGTGACAGCAGATTACGTAGGTCATAAGAGTAATGCATAGAAACAGGAGGAAAAGGTCCAGAGATTATCTTCAGGACCAAGTTCTTCATGTTACCGGCTTCAAACTGTATCACACAAGGAAGAAAACAGTTACTACATATTTCTTATTGTCTGTCCACCACATGCAAGGCTGCACATACAGATGCTGAGGAAAACAAACGAACAGTGCACCTTCCTTTGCCTCAACATATACATTTTCAAGGTCAACACCAGCAGTTCAAAATAATCTGTTGCCAAATATTCCAATTAAAATTCCAGTTAAAAATTAATCACAATACATAGTATTTCATACCATAGAGAAATAAATGTTGCTAACAAGTAATTATTTCCCTCCAGATCTAGACTGACAATGATGTATAGCTAAGGAAAAAATAATTATCTGCTTGATCTCCTCTTTCAAAGACTTTGAACCACCACATGCCTTCTGCCTTTTTTAGCAAACCCCCATTTCAATGAAAGAATGTAAAGTATTCACACTCATTCAGGGTGAAACCCAGGGGAATGCTCAGACTTCATCTTAAGCTCAGGAAACAGAGGGCACCATTTCAATTCCTTTGTACAATAAAAAGAAAACAATTCATATCACCCAGCTTACAGAAAACAAATTGTTGCCATCAACTCTCAATAATTCAACATTGTCAGCATTGTTGCCACATAAAAGACCAAGCAAGAAGAAATCACAAAAGCTTGAAATGAAATTAAATCCTTATTCCTTGAAAAGATTTTTTTCCATTTGCATGTTGTTATAACCTTATTCTTTTAATAAAAATAGCTACTAAGACAAACAAAACAAAATCCACAAAAAAATCCATAACAGGACAGAAAAAAAAAATTTCTTCCCTTCCTAACTGAAAAATGGATGATGAAGACATACTCTTCAAACTACACATACACGTAGAGAGAAGATAAAAATGGAAAAAGGCAACTCTTCCACATTGGGAGTTTTTTCTAAGCACTATTCCTGTTCTAAACAGAAATACATTAATCCATCTGCAAAAAAGCTGAATCCAAATTCAGACTTTCAATGAAGCTTTCAATGAATTAAAGCTTTTTTGGGAAAAAAAACCCAAACCAAACCAAACACAAACAAACAAACCAAAAAACCCAAACAACAAAAATACAACAAAACCACCAAAAAACTCAAACCAATCAAACAAAAAAAAACCCCACAAAAATCCCCCACTATTCCTAGTATCCTTTATTACAACACCTAACAATTTTTTCAGCTAATACAATCCATTAAAAACAAAAGTGCCAAGGTATCTGAGAGATTGGCATGAAACGAAACACCAACGAAAAATATTGGTTGGCACAGGAGGCGCAGATGAAAATGCTGAAGGTAATTTTCAAACAGCTACCACAAAAGCCTTTCATCAACTCAAATCTGTGTAGCATCAGAAATAAATTCTGTTTGAAATCACTATTCTTTTATAGACACACAAAGTTTCTACTCACCGCATGTTTAAGTGTGCACATTTCATAGAGAACACAACCAAGGGCCCAGATATCACTAAATCAAAGAGAATATACTTTAAAACTTAGTTCTAAGTTAACATTGCCAAGTAACTTATATCTGTGAAGTCTATTTTCAAAGAGGAAGAGGGTGGATTTTGAGTGTGTACAAGCTCCCCTGTATGGACTTCTTTGACCCTGCAAAACCCCAAGGGAAAAAACCCCCCAAACCAATTCATCAATCAAAATAAGCCCACCCTGAAAATCAGATTATGCTATTTTGGCTTCCAATTTAGCACTTTTCATCTGAACCATCTCAGCCACAGAAATTAGACAAAATATGGACAAAGGCTTCTTTTGTTTAAATATATACATTTGCCTGAGGTCTTTGAATTAAATAGACAAAAAACAAACAAAACTCGTCACCAGTTTAGCAAATACAATTCTCAAAGTCAATTTACCCTGTTTAGCAGTGAATAACCGCATCCTCACTCATTACAGAATTTGGTTAGAACACCATTGGATAATAAAAGGAAATTAAGGGCAAGGAATTGGAACAATTTTTATCTTTTAAGAAATCAATTGAAATTAGTGGAAGGCACTCACAGCAATGAATGCTACAGCTTAGTGCAGTGGAAGGGTAACTTATTAACAGACATTTAATTACACTGGGGACACTGTTACCAGATACAGGCTGCTGCCAGGGCAGCAAAGGTGTAAGCAAGGTATCTGTAGGACTTGGTTATCTGGAGCAAGCTGAGCCACCCATCTGTGCACATCATGTGCTTAGATAATCAAATTACTGTGTTTCATCATTAATAGAGTTTCACAATGGTAGTGCATAAATGAAGGCACTACAACCACTGTGCAGATAAGCAAAATAGAGCCACGATTAAGAACACAACTGGATTTAGAACTTGGAGCCTTAAGCTAAGTCATCTGTCCATAAAATTGCTTTCTACTGCAGACCTACTAAGGTCCCACTTCTACAGCGAAGCTCAGTACCTACTTGTGTAAGAGACAAACTAACAGATATTTACCATCATTTGATTAGAACAGCTTTAGATTCCTAAAAGAACTCATTTTCTTCTTTTTACCAAAAATGTTTAATGAAATCCTTATTAGTACCTTTTATTGTTGTAAGGCTTGTTCTGACATATTTCAGGTGACAAATAGTACGGTGTTCCTATGCAAGTGCGTGCCAACTCTGCAGTACTAAGAAAAAAATAAGGATGGATGTTAGCTGGTTAACTCACATGAAGTGCACAGATTGTGTCTTCCTCAATCAAAGCAATTTAAACTAAGTCAGAGGAAAAACAGCATCAAAAAGGAGTTACCTGTTCAGAACTCTGGCGATTCCAAAATCTCCCAGCTGTATTGTTCCATCTTTGGTTAAAAATATATTCTTGATATAGAAATGTTAAGAAGTCTGTTAATTAAAATATTCATACAATTGCACACTTTTTGTTCTCCACACATTTTGAGAAGAAGAAAGTTTTCTACCATTGAATCCCCCTGAAGTCATTGTTATTGACTACTATGGAACACCAGACTTAAACAAGTCCTGCTTCATTAAGATGAGAAAACATCACTACACATTGTCAAACATAACCTTTTCTGTCCCCACACATAAATACATGAGTAACACTTGTAGTTTCATCAAATAGCCTCATCTGTTTATACAAATATATAAATCTCCTGCAGACTGAAGAAGTGTTTCCCGTATTAGAAATGTTTCCATAAACAAACTAGCAAGATATGAATACAATCGCTTGGAAAGGCAGTTCAGTTGAAAAGTAGCCACCTACATACCTGTGACTTTATGTCCCGATGCAAGATCTTTCTATCATGTATGTGTTTTAGTGCTAAACAGATTTGTACAAACCAATCCAGAATCTATTCATAAAAGAAAATACAACATCAACTTCATCATTTATCTGAAAACTTCCCCATTTACAAGATACTATAAAATCAGATTTTTAACTGTAACTATGGATTTTACCTTCCTCCCCACCTTAGCCTCTTCATTTATCCCATAGAATAATTAAAAACTTAATAGTATTATCACTATTATGTAAGCCTTTTAATGAAAGATGCTCAATATCCAAAACTGATACTAAGCTTGGGACTACTATTTTCATTATGTATTGTAAACCAAGCAGAAGTATGCAATATGGATTTGATTGGCTAAAATGCCCAAGATGTGGAACTTGCAAATTAAAAGATTGTACTTTTTCTGTAACCAATACAACAACTCTTCTTGCACTCATTTAATCGACCAGGAGTCCTAGAAAGCTCACTGAAACACTTATTTTAGATGCAGTAACTTCGTGTATCTTATCTTAAAAAGAAAAATATTACAAAGTAGATTTTGATGAGAAAAGCAACATCTAACTAAAAGATCATGAACAAACCAACAACACCCTTGTTTTGGTAAATTTGTAAAAATCACAATTTAAGAAGTGACTAATGACAAGAACTTTGGCATGTGAATAATAGTTTTACATTCACTACTTAGAAGTACATACATGATAAAATTATAATGCAAGGCATAATTTTCACTTTTCCACTTGAAGTCCTTCTTGTAAAAGTGAGGTCAAATGAGAAAAATTTAAAGTTTTACAAATTATATCCCAAACGTTTCATGAATATCCTTTTCTAAATACTATAAATAGACCTAATATACTACTAAGGCTTTCCAATCCCAGGTAAATTGAGATCCTACTGGATGCAGACAGAAAAGCATAGAAACAATTTATAAACAAACACGTCAGTCCTAATAAAAAAACCACCCTGAATCCTACATCACTTATTTTTACTTAATTTAATAAAATCTGTGCCTAAAGTCCTCTCATTTATTCCAAACTCTCCCACTTCTCTTTCACTACAAATGACTTTATACCCAGTTTTGTGGAAAAAGAAAATGTATTGGAAATGTATCAGCAGAACACTAAATTTTTATTAATGGCAAAATGAACTTTTGAATGATGCCAACTCCATATTTCCATATTCCATGTTATTACACTTACAAAGTACATTATTTTATACTAATGACATATGAAAATCAGTATTACAATACAAAAATCCTATGCCATAACATCTTTAAAATCATTATTTCAAAGGTTGAAGAATATTCATGTTGTCTTTCAGTATTTTTCATGTCTCAGATTTGGTTTCCTTCACAAGAGATCCAACTTTCTTAAAAAAAAAAAGCCTCTTACACATACAGACAAAATCTCAAGTAACATAACCAGGACTTCCAGCTATCTTTTCTTTCTGGGTATTTTTTTGTGCAGTTGGTTTTTTTGTTTCATTCTGTTTTGGTTTGGTTTCGTTTTTTTAAGATACTACACTGACCAATGGCAACAAGAATGACTATTTGAGAATGTCCTTTTAGATTAAGCAACCACACCTATCACCTGAACCAAAATAATTTAAAATTAGTGAAAAAGTATCCTGCAACAAAACACTATAGCAGCAGTTTGCTGTTACCTGATCTTCAGAGAACAGGATTCCTTTCTGGGCATTTATCTTTTTAAATAGGTCTCCTCCTTCACAGTAATCCATCACTATGTACAGACAGCCATTTTCTGTAAAGTAAAAAGACAAAGTATTTCAGAAAGACAAAAGCAAGATCCTTATGTACTTAACTTTTTAAGTATCTTCACTACAATTACAGAAAAAGCAACAAAAAATTTATTTTTTCACATGCAGCTTCAGATATCATTTATTAGTCCATTTTTTCAAACTCCAAGCAAAAATATTTTTATTATTTTGAGTTTCACAATCTAATTTTCCCATTTTGGTAATATTGGACTATTTTGATAGGGAGAGAAAAGAATTACATCAACTGAACCAGTGCCCCAACATGGCATTCAAAACCACTATGAAATGAAAGGTTTCATTTTATGAACACAATACAAAACCAATCTTCAAACTGCTTTCAAACATCCTAAGATCCCTTACCCTAAAAATAGGGATCTTAAGTTGCCTCTATTTGCCTTGTTCTTTCTTGGAATTTTACTGGGAGTTGCCAGAAGACAACAATCATCAGCTTTCATAGTAGACATGCAGTTTGTTTCAGAGTCTGAATAACAGTAAGAGAGCTTCCAGCAGACAATGAGAGATGGAAACCATTATTTTCTCATTTTTGAATGAAATCTGGGGAGACTTCAAAAAATCCCATGCAGGTTTACAGTAGGAGGTACAAACGAATATAACACATTTCATTCAAATTTATGGTTTTCCCAGTTACTGATGAAAAAACAGGTTAGGCAGAAGCAAATTGCAAGTTGCCAAGAGCGTAAGAACTACACTACTCACATACTAGGCATGATTTTGAGAAGAGATGAATAACTGCAGAGAATCAGTCACATGCTGCTCAAAAGAAAAAATACCTCCTATTTTATGAAAAAGTCACAGCACTTAAAAAACTTTGAATTAAAATCCATTGAATCATCTAACTCACTTAAATTTCACTCCCACAGAATGCTTCCAAAATCTGCCTTTCAAAACATCAAACTCTTAAAGCTGTTTCTCTATTTGGTGATATTATTATTATTATTATTACTATTATTATTATTATTATTATCTTTAATTAGCATTATTTTAAAAGATTATTCTAGGAGTCTGGATTTCTTGCACATCTATTGCTGAAATAATTTTCTTTTATAAACTTTATATTCAATATATTCGAAGTCAATGTGTTCTAGCAATAAAGATGTGACACAAAGTCTTGTGAATTAGGGATTACAGGATCTACCTTGTAAGAAAAAAGCAGTCTTAAAGAACAGGGCTCTGTCACAAAGAAGACAGCAGTGTGCGTTTATAAACCAGAAGTGTGGCTGTGTAATATGATTATGTCACAAAAATCTAATTTAATGAACAGAAAAAGTGAAAGCCCCAGGCGAAAGACATAAGAAAGTCAGCAGAAAGGAAGGAAATAAGAAGAGACCAGAATCTCTAAACAACACTTCAAATAATATTTAGCGGGCTTTTAATAATACTTTAACTTTTATAATAGGTTTTAGGAATCTTTTTTCTGTTCTGCCCATTTCCCAAGACATTCACTGTGAAGACAATGTAGAATTATATTTCTCCTTCCCTCATAGCCTGATGAAGTAAACAGTCCCATCTAATTTTCCAGCTCTGAAAGCAATTATCTGATTGCAGTTACTGAAGACTGCACTCTAAGACAACAGACTTGGACATAAAACTGCTCTTGCTGGGTTATCAATATCCAAATTTAGACTGTAATTTAACCTACACAAATTTAACCCACACAAGCATTCCAGTTGCTAGGGTATACATAAGTATTCAAGGAGATTTATGCTCAGGAGAAACAAGAGAATATCCTTCATTTAAGCATCAACCAAAATCGATGCATGTAAGGTATAGTCATGAATATTTGTTTATTTGTTGCCCTTTTTTCTAAATTACAATTATTTTTAAACATGGATGGGAATTGTGAAAAAAATACAATGGAAAATAACTGAAGTAAGTAATAAAGATATGAAAAATACTGACTAAAGAGAGAAAACTCCCTGACTTTTAGACTAAATGCAGTAAGTAGTGCACAGAGTCACTCACGTTACTTCAGGTTCTACTGTATTAGTTCATCTTACCTTCAAATGACTCCCTATACAGGACAATGTTTGGATGTTTCATGTTAGCCAAAACAGCAACTTCTCTCCTTGATTCTTCTCTCTCCTTATTTGACATCTTCAGAAGGAAAAGAATGATTTGTGAAAACAGAAATATAAAAAGAATGGATCAGGAATTTTATAATTCCTGAAATTAATTTCAGGAATTTTATAATAATAAATAATAATCACTCACCTTAGAGATGTTTATTTCTTTAATAACATACTGTTGGCCATTTTCTTTAGCTTTGACAAGTATTGCTTTCCCAAAGGACCCTTCTCCAATCTTCCGTACTTTGATATATTTATCCATAGTTCTCGTCTTAAGGCATCCTTACCTGAGTACTGAAAAAAAAATACCAACACAAAAAATCAACAAGTAGATTTAATTAGGTGTACTTAGTGATCTAGCCCGATCAGGTCATGGTGTATTTTTTTTTACTCAAAATGTTGATCCATTTGTCTCTTCAGTCTCTTTTCTGTAAATCATCTACTCTTAGTCTCAATTCTGTTTTGGTACAGTTGGCTCATTTTGGGCCAACAAGGGCTGCATAACTAAAACTTGTTTCATCTTTCATTTTGACTAAAAAGGATCTGTTTTATCTTTAAATAAATCAGTGCAGTCAGTGCCAAGGCTTCTTATTCAGCTGGCACACAAACATCATAGAACTACAGCACTTGGATGACAATCTTTTGTTCAACTTTACTTGGAAGAAATACAATGGGGGCGAGGGGAATCCCTATGCATTGTTTCTTAAGAAGCACTAAATTCAGGTTTTTTATCACTACAATGAAGCCAAAAATGGACTGAATTCAACAGATCCCCATCACATTTTGAATCATTATTCAGTACAGACAGGTGTGGTCTTAAGTCTGACTGAAAGGACTTTTTTCATATTGAATATAAAACAAATCATTACAAAATAGTGCAAATCACTTTTTTACATGTACTACCTGACCATTTAGACTACCTTTTCAGATTAAAAGGAGTATTCAGCTGCATTTTGATGGTGTTTAACGTTCTATATTAAAAAATACTTTGTAAAAACAGGACACTAGGGAACTGCAAGAGTTATACAGATGTGTCAGAACAGCACAGGGAAAGGGCAAAACAAAGACCAAAGTGACAAATGTCAGAGCAAATTCACAGTAGACTAAAAGATCATATTTTTTACAGTGATAAGAGCTTCCATACCCTGAGGAAGTTTCCATAAGCTGAAAAAGACAAAAGGGTCCTAAGATTTTCTGCATTTAAGCCTGACTTGCAAGAACTAACAGCATTTCTGCTTTGCTGTATCCAGCTTCCTTCCAAAAGGAGATCCTAGTAGCTGAGATCCATACTTCACACACATCACAGGTCTCACAAGCAGGGTCTCTCCTCAGTTTGAGATAATTTTTTTGTTTGTTTTTACAGAATTACCATGTACTAGACACAGATGCTGCTTAACAGGACCTATACCATGAAAGCAGAGTAAAATGAATAAGCTTGATTAGCATAGCAAGACAAAACAAGAGAGATCTGAAGTAATCTGTTCTGCAAAAGAGGAGATGCAAAGCTTATTAAGACTAAGCATAACTACCAGGAAAGGAAAAAGTTAAAATTACAGGCCTGCAGTGTCTCGGTAAGGTTGTTTTTTTTTCTTACAGTACATAAAGATAGTTTAATGTAAAGTTGCCCTTCTAAACATAAGAAGGACTTGATATTAACTTCAATATTCTCTTTCGGGCAACACCAAAAGCACAGCAGGTGGGACACAATTTGAACTTCGCATGACTTTATTTAAGTTCTCTTCCTACCCTACTTTAGGAAACAACCAATGCTGTCCTACAGTTAAACCAGCTGTATTAGGGGTAGCTTAGGGCTGCTACTGCACACTGCTCTGTGCAAATACAAATGGTCGAAAACCAGCCTGTGGGTGAGAAGTTACAGTTCAAAGCAGGTATATAATCTTCTATGAGTTAGATATCTTATTTTTACATGTGGCAAGGGAAAAATAGGCGTCCTGAGAAAGAACATCAGCGCTGACAGGGCGTTGTCTTTTCAAGCCCAGGGCAGTAACTCACTTCACCCACCACAGACACGCAGGAAAGCGGCGCAAGTCACACCCCGAGGCAGCCCGATCGACCAGAGCGCACGGCCAGGCCACGGCCGCGCGTACAGAGAGGGGCAGGGCAGGGCGGGGCAGGGCAGGGCAGGGCAGGGCAGACAGGACAGGGCAGGGCAGGGCAGGGCAGAGCAGGGGCCGAGCTGGGCCGCGCTCCGCAAGCGGGCCCCGCCAGGCCGCCGCCCCCGCACAGCCAGG
>VWZW01003149.1:62455-92399 GCA_013397115.1 Edolisoma coerulescens
GGTGTGTATGTAGAGACCCCCGAAACCAGCTACAAGTGTTTCACGAACGACCCGCGACCCACAGCACCGCACAGCCCGGCACCGGCGGTATGTGTCTTCCCAAGAACAGCCTCGGGGCGGGGTTCCCAGTGGGAAGCGTGCCCCGGCGGGGCGGAGCGCAGCGCTTACCGGGGAGGGTCGGGCTGCACTTGTGGCTCCTCCGTCCCCCAGTCCAAAGCGCCTCAATGGCACCTACGGGCAAAAAGCCTCGTGATTCACAACGCGCTTTCTCAGTCCGAGTGCCACGATTTATCACCCGGTGGGCACAGGGCACGGCGCCCTCCGGGCTTGTTAGCTTTGCACATAAACGGACCAGCGGGCATTTTCTTTAGGAAAAAAAAAATCCACCTCTTGACACGTGTTGGTGGAACTTCCATTCGCTGTGCGTTAAGTGAACCCCACACTTGCCTCAGCACCTCGGCTGCCAGTACCCAGGAGTTCCGTGCTCAGCCCGATACCTGCGTTATCTCCGCAAGTAAAACCTTTAAGCTCTCGGGGCCCCCGCAGCGCCTGGAATTTAGAGGCGGCGCAGTTTAGCCCGAAGCCGAACAATGCAGCGATGTACCCAGCATCTCTCTGCCTCCTTTACCTGGGAAACCGCCTCCACCTCGTTCTGAAGCGCGGGGCTGTCCTGCCTCCCCCTGGGCCCTCAACCCGCCCTCGCAGCGAGGCAGCCCGGCATGGGCCCCTCCCGGGCCGCCAGGAAGCCGCGCCCCTCCGCGGGCGGGCGGGAGCGGGGGACGGACCCGCGCCGGGCGGACCGCGGGAAGCAGAATCAGCAGTGACGGCGATGGTGACCCCGGCGGCCCGACGGGCGCCGATTCTGCGCGGTGGGAATCCCCGCCCTCCCCGGGCCGAGGGGGCGGTGCCGGGCGGCGGAGCGGCCGCGGGTCTGGGGGCTGCGCCCGTGTCCCGCTGGAGCTCGGAGGGAGGATGAGCCAGCGCCTCCCCGGAGAACAGCGGGCGGCGCCGCCCGCGCAGGTACGGGCGGGGCGGGGCAGGGCAGGGCAGGCTTGGGTCCCCCCGCGGCCCAGGGACACGGCACGGGAGCGAGCAGGACCGAGGCGGCGGGAGGAGGGGAGCGGGCAGCCGGCAGCCCCCGCCCGCCGAGCGGCTGCNGCGGGAAGGGACGGACGTGGTGCCTCCTCGCGGACCCCTCACCTCGTCCATGCGCCTCCCCCGAAAGGCCGGGATGAGGGGGGCGATGCCCCCCGTGTTTACCCAGCGTAAACACAGCATGTTTACACCCTGTCACCGCATCCCGGTGTTCTTCCGGGCACCTCTCGTGCGCATACGGAAAGCGAGGGGCTCTGCGGCTGGGAATATCCAGGGTCTCCTCCCCACGTAACCAGCGCTGGAAGGATTATTCTGCATGAGTTGGTCGCTTTATGTTGGCTTACGGGTTCGGCTAGTAGGGCCGCTCTCAGAGAAGGGAGAGAGGTAATGAGCTCTTGTTCGAGCCTCATAATTAAATGGGCGTTCAGGTCAGCGAGGTTAAAACTGAGTATTGACTGCATTCTTTCATATTATCTTCCCTATTTGTCCAAATTTCTTCCCTTCCCTAGTCAAAACCTTGGAAGTGGCTATAAAACAAGTGTGTATCAATTCTCACCTAAAATGAATGGCTGTGAATGTGACAGTGGAAAATCGTGCACTGATAGTGAACTATGATCAGTGTGGCATAGTAAATTTGCTGTGTCACACTTTAAAGTACTAAACTAGGTAAAATAGGGCCTTACAACCAAATTTAAAATGTTTGTGGGGCTAACCTGTGTTAGAATAGGTGCTTAAATATTTTTGGCAACATATTGGTGAATGGTGGTCATTTGGTGTGAGGACTTGCACCTCATTTTTGAGGGTGTAGGACCTCTGAAGTTTCTGGTGCAGAGTTTGTGAGAGAAATTGTCAGGTGAATAGGTGCTTTTTGCTTTTAGATGCTTTTCTTTTTGGTAGACCTGTGAAGGGGCTTATGTTCTGTATCCCTTAGCAACAGAGATACTTCTTTGCAGATACAGCTATTTGAATGAAGGATATGTTGGTATGACAGATTTGAAAGCAGAGAGTCATCAAAACTGTTTCTCTATTTAAGGAAATGTCAATATGCTGTAATGTAAAATTAAAAAAAAATATTTGTGCATTATAGGAAACATACCTTTGTGAAGCATAATAAAAGAGAACTCACCAACTGTCACTATCGGTTTTGCTTTCACTGACTGCTGTAAATTTGATGTCTCGTCTCTTTGCCTGGCAATCAGATGTAAACTTGCTGCAAAGTTGTCAGAGTGGGAAGGAGTTCTGCTCTGGGAAAACTACAGGTAGCTTGAAACTCAACAGCTTGAGACACAATGACTCTGCATCTCTCTGCAACACATGTGAAAACAGAATTTACATGGTGTTCAGAAAAATGGAGTTTGTTTCTTGTTTGCTTCTGTTTAGTATTGATATGTGGCATGTCACTCCTAAAAATTCTTTGCCTGACAATAGTAGATGTCATGCACAAGGTGTATTGTAATGTTTCTAGAAACATATTTTACTTGTTGTATTCCAAGGTTTTCTTTGCCCAAATTTTACAGTGCCCTCTTTTAGTGGTTTACTATTCCGCTGTTCTCTCTGTGGTGCATACTTGCAAGTTAAAGTAATCCTGGGTAAAATCCCTTTTGCTTCCTCCCGTCTTCTCCCCTTGTAATAAGAACAAGCCTATCCCAATTCTTGACCAGGAAAGACACTTGAAGCTGTTGGCCTTTGCTCTTTGTGACTGCATTGCTCTGAACCACTTTATTTATGAATTTGTCAACATTTTTCTCATGACCATGTTTATACTTCCTCTTGTGCTCTCTTGCACGCCAAACCTTTGTAGCAAATTTATATTTGAGTAACCTGCAAGTGAAAACCCACTGTGCTGGTTACTCTGTGAACAGATGGGTCTGGCTGCGTAATACATGTTCTTCTGTTCACTGAATATACAATTTGGCTTTTTTCCACCCCACACACTTTGCTTTGGGGTCTGTGTGTGTGTGTCTTACCTTGAACAGCAGAGTTGCGTTCCTTGAGCATAAGCACTAGATCTGGGACAACTGTTCCAAGTTCACAACCATTGCCAAAAGGCATTCTAGGAACATTGAGATAGTTTTTTCCTGCTCTTCTTCAGCTGAATTCATATGCATGTGGACAGGTGTAACTGTGCAGATCAAGTTTTCAGGGCAAAGTCTTATAATAATTTGGTAGTAGGGATATTTTTAACTTGGTCATAAATTAAAAAAGTAGAATAGAAGCTCTACTGCTGAAGAGATTTGTGCCAGAAGTGATAGTGCCAATTTGAGTTAATTTCCTAATTCTCAGACTATTTTGCATGTTCCTAAATTTCCTGCTTTGGCACCTTGACAGCAGCAGTAACCCAATAAACTCCAAAGGTTGTCAGCAGTGGCAGTGATCATGTGCACGGAACTGCTTTTGTACTCTCCCTGCTTATTTTCCCGAAACTAAGATTTTAACTTAACGCCTGTGAGCAAGTTCCTAATTCTGTCGTCCTTGTTCCAGTTGTTCCCTTATGTCATAACCTACAAGTGCAGGTTCTGCATTGTCTGACTTGCTAAAGTTGTTCAGGTGGCAGGCCAGCTTTTACCTGTGCTTGTGAACGAGGAGGCTTTGCAATACAGTGCTTTGTGCTTGTTTATATGCCATGCTTTGGAAACTGAAGATGCTCAGAATACTGGTAAGTTGACAATTACAGATTTTTGAGTTGTTTAACTTGAAACTTTTTTTGAATTTTGGAAGCCTTTATAAAATCACCTACAAGAATAAAGTCTGGACAAAACAATGCTAATTTAAATTGATTATGATAAGAGGGTTGTAAACACATAAAAATTTTTTTCTGCTGGGAAATGTACTCTGCATTAAAAATATAGACACTGAAAAACGTAAATTGTTGAGATAGTAATTATACTTAATAAGCTGATATTTTTTATTACAGGAGAAGAGTTGATGAAGTAATTCACAGGCTTCATGTGTAATAGAAAGAATTCTAGACAAAGCTGTTAAAATGGTTACAAATCTGTTTATATCTGGAGTATCCTTATTAGTTTGTATTATGTAGTAAGTAGTCTTGAGTGTATATTCCTGGAAAGGAATGTAAAGAACAGAATTTATAATTTCATAGTGTTACCTTTGTGCCAGTGGGTTTAATTCCTCAGCTCTCACAGCAGTTATTTTTAATAACTTACAAAGAGTCTAGTCAGGTATTTTCTGAACTTTCTAAGCATTCAGCTGTTTTGTTTGTTAAGCATTTTCCTTAGGCTTTCTAATTGCAGGAGTAGACTGTGCTTACTTTGTGAGGGTAAGGAGGAGTAATAAATGAAAAAGTGGATTAAGTTCAGATTAAGCACAGACCCTTTGATAAAAATAACCTTTGCTGTTACTTTTTTTTTCCTTATTTTTGATATATTTTGATAAATTTCTCTAAAAAGTTCAAAAGGGATGAAGTACTCAAATGTGCATTTTGTATGTTCATACTGCAATAAAGTATAATGAAGAAACATTTCCTAATTGAAATAGTAAAAATGGCATTTTACTTCAGTACTTTGTTTAAATTCCAGATAGAGCTACTGGGGTGATTTAATATTTTGACATCCTGCCAGTTTAAATTCAAGTACTCGTTTTCCTGAAAGATAAGTTTGTGTTTGAGTTCCTTCCACTCTTATCTTCAAATTAGTGTTCTCTGCCAGATTTGTTGGATTTTGATGTGTTATCTGCAGTTTTTGATCTACTGCAGCTTTTCCCCTGAGTCTTCCACTTTTAATTTGTCTCATATATGTGTTGGGAAAAAAATTCAGTTCTCCATATGCTTCCAAACACATTCATTTTCTGATTTTGAAAAGTGATTCTATAAATTTCCGGAGTATATCTAGGAAAGAAAACTGAAGATTTCTTTAACTGTTATTTGGCTTTTTACTTCTTGTCATGCAGACAAGTTTAAATTACTATCAGTCTTACAGACTTAGCAGTTTTCTTCTGTTTTGTGCTGAGATGTGAATATTCTTTTAACTTAGGTAGTAAAGCTTCTAAGGCACCTGAGGAGACCTAACAATCTGTGCACTAAATATTTATGTCATTACCACAGTTAGAAAAATCTCAGTGTGTATTCCTAACAAATTTTAAAGAATGTTTTGTTTCTTTGGATAGGTTTCTTTGGATTATTTTTAATAAGTTTCATCTATGAACTCAGTGAACTGACCTCATCTCTGTGGTTATATAACACATTTAAAATAACTCACCTTCTTTGCAGTCTGTTAGCTAGATGCTTTTAGTAAACTATAGGTGATTTTTTTTTTTTGGTCATGTTAAAAATCTCACATGAACCCAATTGCTTTTTTTTCCTCCTAAAATACCCACCTTGAGTCTTGTTTTCAACTTGATACCACTATTGAAGAGTAAATTTCCCTTCAGACTCTCCTGCCAGAAACTCATCTACTATTGACAAAATACACATGATTTTAGGAGATGTCCTTGCCAACCTTTCAAGTAGGTTTTACAGCTGGAGAGAAGAATATTCAAGTGAGGGGAACTTGCTGTGCGTTCTGAACTGCTAACACAATTTAGTAAAAACTTCGCTTCTGGTGCTGTTTGTGCATCTAGGGCTTCACTGCCTTTTGCTTTTTGAAAAATCTCCTTTAGTTAGAATATCTGTTTTTATTAAAAAGCAGGAACAGGCTATTATCAGTCTTGTTTATTAACATCAGAGGTTCACAGGTCTCTCTGAATAAATTTATGTATTTATTTCATCCTTTGAATATGATGAGAATGGCCACCAGTACTGGTTGGAAGTGCTGTTTTTAGGAAAATGAGGTGGCTTCTGTGTAGTCCAGCAAAGGATGTCAGCCATGAGCCAGATCCAGATGTTGATCACAGATCACTTCAATCCTTCCCCACCTCACTGCCTTAATACTGTTGCTTGAGAGGATCCAGAGCAAGAAACAGCAAGCCTGTTGTCAGGGCTCCTGGCCTTGAAGTTTAAATAGCTGTACATACTGCATCTGTTCAGTTTATCCCTCTGCTACTGTGATGTCCCTCCCTTAAGGGGAAGGAAGCACTCAGGATTCATAAATGCTTGTAGTCAAAAGGAACAACAAAAGTCAGAGGGTCTGCAAACAATCAGAAAGTTTTGTTAGCACATTACACACTTGGCATGAAAGTTGCTATGTTAGTCTATGTAAGCACGTGGCAGTGGGTTTTGGGTAAAGGGATAGGACGAAAGGGAAGAGAGAAAGAGAAAGAGATCACTAGTCCTGGTTTCAGCATCAGTCCAGCTGATGAGGTGTCCTGACAGGTTTTCCCTAATTATTTCTTTTCCCTGTCCGGTCCTGGTCCTTCCACTCAGGTTTTGGATGAAAACGCAGAGAGAGACTGAAGCTTCTTGTTCGGACTTGTTTATTATATTCTTATCTATGTTACAGTCACACAGCCTATGCTCCCCAGTTAACAAGGTGGAAAAATGGCCACGAATTCTGTCTTTCAAGGTCTTTTAAAGCCCAAATCACCCAATTATAAAATGTTTACCAATCTACTTCCAATAACTAATTTTGCTAGGCTCTGCATTGCGGAATTTTAAAACCAATACTAAAGCACTTAAGTTTGTGAAGAAGAAGAAGGAAGAGAAGTGAAATTAGCCCACACCCAAAATCCTCCATCTTGTTACATTCATATTACTTATTACTATATTACTTATCACTATACAAAAATTCTACACTTCTATATATTCCACCCAGTGATATAACACACTTATTTTCAATCACACAGCAGCCATCTCACTGCTATCATATAGTTTTGGCAGTCTCTCCCAAGGTCTCAGGTCAAATGCAGTGTATTTTTGGGGATCATTGTCTTTCAGCATAGAAAGATCAAAAACATCAGAATCCAGGGTTCCAACAGCATCCAGGGTCCTGAGGGTGCTGCCTGGGCTTACTGGGGGTACTTTTTAATAGATAGGTTTCCTCACCCTGAAGGCAGGTTTTTCACTTTCTGTGCAAATTACCCATCATGTACAGTCCATTCTTTCAGACCTTTCTGGAAATGGGCTGGAGGGCTTCAGGGGTCTTGCATAGTCTTGATCCCCCTCTACAGTCCATGCCCAAACCTTGCCTCATTCCTGTTCTTGTGCTGTACTGTTTAGTGCTTGTCTCTGGGAACTAGACCAAGGATATTTGTCCCAGGGGAGTGCTGCCCTACCTCTGCATGGCCCCTTCTCCAGCCACATCTTGCTCTTCCTCATGGCACGTTAGTACCCGCAATCCTTGTCTGTTATTACCGACAATCCTTGGTTGGCTCCACAGCCGTCCAGCTATCAGTGTTTGAGACATACACGTTAGCCCCTTATCTTCTGGGATTCTACAGTTACACATATCAAGAGGACTGCCCAGCCTTTTTTTGTTTCTGGTGACCAAATGCTTGTCACTTCTAAAAGAGTGCAGTGGATATGTTCCTCTTTAGCTGGTGTTTTCTTCACTCCTTTGAAGCTGCAAAATTGTTAGCAGGGAGAGTAAGGACCAGGAACCACCAGGGGTCCCCACAAGATTTCACAAGCAGTGGTCTTGTGCCTGTGCTGTGTTTTGGAGAGCTCCATACGATTTTTTCCTTGATCTCAGGGGCTTTAGTGTGTCTCTAAAGAAATTTTAATTCAGACCTTAAAAATCTGTGGTAGCTGCTGTTATTGAGAGGAGGCTTAGAGCTAAACTGGGGATAGTGGTGCTTTTTCAGATTCCAGTTTGACAGTCCTGAATTATATTGAACTTGAATGAAATTATCTGAAAGATTCTCAACTCAGCTGTGACCCTGAACTTAGGAATCTGTACACATAGTTAGGGACTGCTCAGTGCATTTCTCTGAAAAGTTGAAGAAAAGTAGTATGGTTAACTAGATTTCTGGTCATTCTGGTGATGTGTAAAAGCTCTGCTCCATTGTATAACCCTCAGATGACTTCAACACAAGTCCACATTAAAAAGGAGCAAAAACCTTTAAAAACTGTAAAGAGACACTGTTGCAGTTTCTTTTCATCAAACAGAAAATGAGCATCGTGACCTAAGACTCAACAAACAGAAGTTACATTGTCTGCAGTGGAAACTGCAGTCATAGTTCCTGCCCTTCAAAAGAGAAATATGGGGTTTACCTTTCAGTTATCTTAACAAGTTGCAATGTTATTTCTCATCTGAGTATGATTGCAGAAGGGACACCAGAGATTTTTTTTGGCCAAGGGAACTCTTCATCTTTTCTTTCCTGGTCTGAATATTTTTGGCTATAAGTGCTGACCCATTAGTTTAGAAACTAGTACTCTATCTTACATGTATTTTAGGCTTGCTCCAAAGCAGCAGCCATGGACACAGTTGTTTACTGTGATTTGACTAAGGATCAGTACTTGCCTGTGAAGCTAAAGCTTTTGACTCATACTTGCTTTTATACTTAGTTCAGGTTCATGATAAGGGATTATGTTAGCTTTTCTTTTTTTTTTTTCTCTCCTTCTTTTAAAACTGTTGACTGAAAACCCCTCCAAGACTTTACCATTCACGGGGCTGCTTGTTACTGTACCTGTGTGGGAGACTACTCTTCAACTCCGATAACAGAGTTTTTTCTGATGTATCAGTAAATGAGGTTAGATTAGTAAATTTAAATTGGAGTTTTCAGCTAATCCAGCCAGTTTGGTTGAATGCTGTTAGAGTATTCACATTAGTAACTTGCTGAATGTCAAATGCCGTTAAAAAGTATCCACATTAGTACTTGAGCGTGAAAGAAGCAATGCCTTCCCTTGGGTAGGCTGATATCTTTGTGCCAGTGGGTTTAATTCCTCAGGTCTCACAACTATGGGTAGCCATAATCTTTCTGGTTATGACATTTTAGGGAGTGGAGACGCAGTGGTTTTCAATACTTTATACAAACTAAAGTCAATGCCCTCAGTGTTTGGCATCATATGACCAGAAGCACGAGTTCGGTATTCATCCGGTAATTAGGCTGTCAGGTTTTAGTTGGTTTTTTGTTGGCGGTTTTTTTTTTTTTTTTTTTTTTTAAAGCTGAGGAGATTAAAAATACTGTCAAAATGAGTATTTATTATAGGTTCTGATTTTGTGAAAATCAGGTATATAGTGATGATATTCTATACTGGTATTTGTCATAAAAATGAAGAAACTTTTCGGGCTGTTGTTATGTTAAGTGTTTTTAACTAAGATTGGTAAGATTCAATAGAACATAAATATGAATACTGAGGGGTTTTGTTGCAATTTTGAAGCTAAGACTGTACTTTACAAGTATTATCTTTTCCTGTAGTTTTGTCTATGTGGTTCTGTTCATATTTGAGTATGTCTCTTTCCTCCATGGGTGTCAGTTTTATTTTGGAAGCAGCTGTGAATGAAACTAGTCTAAGCTTTACCTGTGGATATTTTTGGAAACTGACTTTTCATTTTCTATTCCAAGACAACTTAGGAATCTACTACATAAACTCAAATAGATTTTTTTTTATTTTTAAACTCAAATAGCTTTGGTTAACTGGCAGTTCTCCTTCATTACTTTGTTTTTCCAAAGATGACCTAAAAATTGACCAAGATCCTTTCCTGAGGTCAGTTATAGAATCACAGAAAGGTTTGGGTTGAAAGGGGCATTAAAGATCATCCAGTTCCAACCTTCCTGCCATGGGCAGGGACACCTTCCACTCGACAGGTTGCACAAAGCCCCATCCAACCTGGCTTTGAACACTTCCTGCAATGGGGCATCCACAATTTCTCTGGGCAACCTGTTCCAGTGCATCACCGACACAGTAAAGGAAAAAAGTTTTTGATGGGTTTTTTTGAGTGCTACAGAGAATGAGTTGTGTATGTATTTCTGTAAAGGTTAGCATATGCATTCCCTAAATTTTAACAGTCTGGATTGTTGAATATCCTTAAGAATTTTTGTGGTCGAAGCTTAACTTAAAGTGTTAAGATTTTTTTGTGCCTTTTTGCGAAGAAATAATCTGCTAGTGGTCTAAAAAATACAGTGAGAAATTCCTCACAATTCACTCAAACATTTTCCAGACCTGGAGTTTGGAAGATGAGTGATGTTCTCATCCTGGTTAACATGTCTCAGACAGAATAAATAAATGAAAGCTGGATATGCTGAGTCTATGGTGAAAATGGAAATGTAATTTTCATGCTGGTGAGACTAAGAGAATGAATGGCCACAACATGGCCTTTGTTTTAGAACTATTGTAAAATTCTTCTAATTTCCAAGTTTAAAATATCTTTCTGAAGGGCAGGTTTATTTAAAAAATAAAAAAGATGCAGGATTTTAAATTAATGTAGTATGGGACTTTTAGAATTTAGTGATAAAAGCTTAATTCTGCTTTCATCTTTTGAGCAGGTGTTTCGACTTAGACCTCCATACATACATGGATACATGTTAAAATTTCAATTTAAGCATGGGTATGGGAAATGTGTCTGTCATATTGTTTGTCTGTTCTTAAAGTATACATTTGTTGGATACTTAAAAATAACTTGATATATAGAATGCCTGACTATTTTATAACAAATAATTACTTTTGAAAGTTCTTAACAGTTAAACCATTTTAAATTCTATATTAATTTCAAAATTTTTCAGCAAATTATTCTTTGGTTCCTATCACTGCATTTTCTCTACTGTAGAACATATTCTTATGTGTAAAGCTTGTATTGATAATTTTAATTTCATCTCCTTTTGCCTCATGGGTGCATAGCATTCTCACTGAGTGCTGTACTTGAGTAGGGTTTTTTGGAAGATTTACGTGAGTTAGAGGACAGATGACTGCCTTTTAGCTTAGTTGTTAGCACTAAACAAAAAATGAATTTTACTCTGATTTTTTAATTAATCAGGATTCTTAGTTTGAGAAAGAGCTCTTTTGTTAAGATCAGTCATTGTGGTTTTTTTGTGTTGATTGTGTTTGTTGGATTCTTTGTTGTTGTTGTTGAGGTTTTTCTAGTTGTTTTTGTCTTTGAACTATTTAAAGCAAATTTGTAATCTGGAATCTAGAAGAGTACTTTTAAGTTTTCACTCCACCCCCCTTCTGGGGAAATAACAAGCCTAAGCTGCCTTTTTTTTTTTTTTCCTGCCTCTCCTTTGAGATACAGAAAAGTGTTTTTATGGGATAACAGAGCACATTCTGGAGATTTTCCAATTGCTTGCATCAGCTGTCAATATATGTCTTGTAAATCTGGCTTTTTACTGGCCTGCTCTGTCTTTTCCATAGACATGTCTCTGCACTGGAAGTGGTTCCCTCAGCTGACTTGCTTCTCTACTTGACCTTTTAATTGTAGAGCTTGAAAGAGAAGCAGGATGTCTGACGTTGGAGAGCAGAAAAATGCCTGTGGTACTAGACTGTGCAGAAAACTGCACAGCCTTTAAATGCTTTTTCTGCTATTAATGTAGCTGTTTGTCCACTGTTCTCCTTTACCAATGTACTTCCTGCCTGCACTGTATTTAATTAGATTTTCCACAATATACTATGCCCATGTGCTCATTACTTTCTTTGCTCTCTCTAGTTGTAACAGGTAAGATATTCTGCTTTAGCTCTCTGTTCTTCAGTTTGGTTTGGGGTTTTTGCTTGTTTGGTTGGTTATTTTATTGTTGTTTAATTTTTTTAGTGCCAGAGGCCTCTCTGTTAACCTGCTTTTGTAGAAACATTTTGATGGGTCGAGACATTCTGGAAATACCTTAGTAATAGGAGCGTGATGGGTTACTTGCACCTTTTTTGCTTTACAGTCTTTTTGTAGAAGACTTGGATATGAGTTGAGTGAAATTCTTTCCTGTGTCAAAAGCTTCCTGATTATTGCTTGTATTTTCTTTTTTTGTTATTCTTACAGTGCATTGCTTTTTAATGTTTTTGGGTTTTTTTCAAAGGTAATCAGAAGCATTTTTGAGTCTGCTTTCTGAGATATTTGGAGTAGACTCTATCAAAACTGTGGTGCTTCATAGAAATAAGTTAAAGGTAGTATCTTTAATGTTCTCATTATTCCTTTGTAATTCCTCTTGGATTTTTACAGTAGTCTAGGTTGGAAAAAAGGTTTATTGCTCAAATATTTACTGTAACTAGAATTTATTTGGAACCTGGTGTACAATGTTTTGTTTGCTTTTCCAGGAGCTTGAGTTTGACTAGCATCCAGCCAGTACCTTTTTTTCCTGTGTGCAATTTCTCTTGAGTGACTTTAGTTTCTCCCCACTTGCGATTTAGTGCCTCTTTGGGTAGGGCAGGGAGTCTGTGGAATGGATCTGACATTGCAAAATGGCAAGTTGGATGTCTATCCCCTCGCAACTCCACAAGCATTTGTGCAGGTTCTCTTACGTGAACATACTCTTCCAGTTATCAACTAAGGATAATCTGCACCAGAGTAGGTCAGACACAATACTGGTTCTCTTCTGGCTGTTGTAGCAATAGAAATAATTTTCCTGGCTCTTCATTTTCTTTATTATTGATGTTCCCAGCAATCTGTTTCTGAGGAGGAGTCCACTCTCTGTGCCCACATCAGTCCCTTTCCTTAAGTGAGGCAGATCTCTCACCTGCTAGCAGTGTTTTAGGTCACATGAACATACATTATAAGTTATCTTGAGTATTTAACACAGCTCAAGATGGTGCATCACTAACCTTTTATCCTAGTTTGTTAAACAAGCCCTTTTCTTTAAGGCACACAAGGAAATTTGTTTTACGTTGCGTTGAACTGTCCTCCCCACCGTTAGTTATAGGTAGTGGTGGATACATTAGTGATTGACATACTCTTAAGTAAAATTTTAGTCCTGTGTGAAGCTTATTGAACAGTTAACATTCTCCTGGTCTTAGTTTCCTGTATTCCTTCCATTGCTGCGTGCTGCTGTGAGGCAGGATCTGTAACACGGAGTCAGCTACAAAGCACCTGGGGTACTTGACTCTCTGGGAATGCAGAGCAGTAATTGAAGTCTTGGTTAAAGCCCTCAAAATGGATGGTTTTGGTATTACAGCTTTTGCTTGGCTGTTGGAGAGGTCTGTCAGCAGGAATACTTGTACAGCAGGACACATGGAGCATTTGAAGTGAGAAGGGCTGTAGTGCCATACCTGTCTCACAGCTGGAGGCGTGTGCGTGCCGGAGGGGTTGGCCTGTGGAGTCGCTCTTGTGGAGAGGTGTTACAGGGGGTCTCTGCTCAGCCTGGCTCTGCAGAGCGTTGGTTTTGTTTGGCAGCTGCTGACCCACTGATGAAACTTTGCCTTCCATTGTAGCCCAGTCTGAAAGCATTTTCTCAGTTATTGGAAGATTTAATACCTGTAATCTATGGCTCTGATATTTATCTAGGAAGAGACATTTATCCAAGGGGAGAGTTATTTCTGTTATTCTGAATAGCAGGTTTGTAGTAAAATTGACTGAAGCTGTGGAGTTTAATGTAAATAAAATAGTCTTTTATTTTAAAAGGTACATTTACAATGTTCTGTCTTTATACTGTACTAAATATTTTTGCTGAGAATATTGCAGGAAAATGTCTTTATTAGAAGAAAAAAGGGTATGTGGCTTCGGAAGTTGGTACTGTAATTAAAAGACTAAGCAGACTTCAGCCATGCCCTCAGTATGCATCAAACACAACAGCAAATCGTTAATAACAGAACCCAGTGCTCGTGCTTCCTTAGTTTGGGTCAGTTAACACCATAGGATCATTTGCCCCTGAGCTCAAGTAATTGCTATTGGTAATTGTGTTTCCGCCTGTGGTTTACAAGAGAGACACTCACAGTAAGGATCTTCAGGAGTTCTTGGAGCAGTGTGAATTCAGTTTGGAGGCCTGGGCTTGACACAAAAGCAGTAGTACTTTTGGGGTCTACATTTGCTACCTCTTTGTTGTTTTGATAAATTCACAAACAACTTTTTGTGACAGGCCACCATTCAGTTAGCATTCTCCTCCTTGTAAATTGTTTTCTGCCCAACAGTAAAGATTACTAAAGTAACAGGAAAAAAGAGCCGTTAAAAAAGTCAGGTCTACAATAGGAGACGAACACAGTGGACAAAACCTTACATTGTGTTACAGGGGTTTCTTTGTGTCTTATGGTTTTTGTCTTCTAGTGCTACTTCTATGGACAAGGCAGGAGAGTGTTCTGTCTCCTTGCAAATCTCACCAGAGTGTAGGAAAATTCATATAAATTTAAAATAAAGGTTTCACTTGAGCAGGAGGCCAGTTGGCAGATGAGTCTATGGTATGGTTTTGGTACCTGAAGCAGGTGGAGAAAGGCAACAAATAATGCAGTGAGTGGAAACACTTCTAGGAAGTCCCATTTTCTTATTTTAGCTATGCTGTGTGACTTCCATTTATGATAACACCTCACTGGTACTGGCAAAGGGATACTAACAGGACTTTCGTGAACACAGTAATTAAATAGTCAGTCTGTTTGTTGGGAGGCATGGTCTTTGTAGGTACCATTTTTTTGTGAATTCAAAAAATTACTTTGTGTGAAAAGTTAGTATCTTTTGAACAATTTCGAGTATAGCTTCTGATTTAATTATGAATTGTGATCTGATTTATTTAGGTAAAACAATGGAGATGCAACTGTATTTTCAAATAGAATATGCTTCCTAATATGTTAGTGTGAAATGTTCTTGGCTGTCCATTAAGCTTTTCTCAGTGCCTGTAAAATATTAGAAGATCAAGAAAAAAGTTCACATAAGGATGAATAGAAGAAATTTATCTGAAAAGAGAATACATTTTAAATTGTAAATAAGTTTTTTAAGAAATAAGAATGGGTAAAGTCAAAGAGATCTGTCTTGCCAATAGCAGATCTCTAGGGAAGAGAATAAGCATATGCATATCTCCAGAATGCTCTTCAAGCCTCCAGCATTTCCACCAGAGGTGTTTAATAGCTTTTGATGCTGGCTTTTTTTGTTGTTGTTCTTCTGTCAGTGTGTCTCATTGCTTTATGAACAATTGCATTCTTCTGCAAAGTGGTAAAGAATTCCACTTCCCTACATGCTGTATGAAGAATTAGCCCTTTTCCCTCTGCTTGTCACCTTACCTTTTTCATTATGTCATGTAGGGCCCACTGAAAACCAGCTGATGCTCTTGACTTTCTTCACACAACTTGTGGTTCTGCTGACATCTGTTCTGTCATCTTCTACATTGCATCTTTTCCAGACTGAAGAGTCCTGATCCATTTTGTTGCCCTGTAGAAGGAAAGCTATTTTGCTCTCTGTTGTCACCGTGCTCTTCTGTAACCTGTTTCAGCTCTTCTATAATCCTTTTGGACTTTTTGCTCTATGTAAAGCATTTAAGATGTAGACAAGCTGTGGATTCATTTAAGGCTTTAATGGAGTTCTTTCTCTTAACTGATAATTCTTGAATCAGATTAATTTGTTGTGTTTTGCTGCTACCTTTTTGTAACTTGTAGTATTGTCGCCGTAAAAAGTTTTTCCCAAAGCACAAAATACTCTTGTTTTATTTTGATACAAACTATGTAGGGTTTTTTTGAATATTCAAATAGAAAATAACTTTTTTATGTATATACATACAGGTTATAAAGCAGCTAAATGGAGTCTGAGCAGCTGTTTCATAGAGGCTACTATCGAAACAGTTACAACAGCATAACTAGTGCAAGCAGCGATGAGGAGCTTTTAGATGGAGCAGGTGTAATTATGGATTTTCAGACCTCGGAAGATGACAATCTCTTGGATGGTGATGCATCCATTGGTAAGTTAATTTCAGCTTAAAAGTTTCTCTTTTTGGGTTTTTTTTTGTTGGTTTTTATTTTGTTTTGGTTTTATATGACCAAATCTGTTCCTTTTCTGTTAAGATAATCTGTCCTTCGGAGAGATGCTTCAGACCTGAAAGGGGTTGAACATTTTTCTATGTGCTTGCCTAACAGTTACATTGTGTGGGGTGACTTCTGATATGAGGCAGATATTAACATGCTGCTGGCAAATGTAAAACTTGCTGTCAGGTAGAAGTATGGCTAATGTGCAGTTACCTGGTCTTTCTTCTCAGCAGTGGGATTTTGGAAGTCTCACTCCCTCCAATATTTCTTCGATGCAAAAATTAACAGGCTGTTTTAATCATTACTTCTAGAGATAAATCTGTTTTGCTTCATTCAGCTTCACCTCTGTAAAACAGAGGCAAAAGCCAAAAGTAGAGGTGTTGTTAGAAGCAACAGAAAGCACAATATGAGCTGAATTTTTGACTAGATAAAAAGTTGCAAAGAAAACTTTCTACTGTGAACACTATAAAAGCACTGAAGTAATACAAAGAAGAAAGAACTGGGAAGCTCTTTCTCTTTTTTTAGTTTAAGAAAACAGTTCATGTAGTGAAAGCATTAACATTCATTTAGCAATAGGCAAAGAGGTGAACTGAAGGAGGGAAAGAAAGTAATTTCTGTTAAAGATACTAAGCTTGATTAAATGTATACTCTGGTCACTTCCTCTTACTTTGTTTAAAATCCAGCTCTACTTCTTGGATTTCTTTGCTTTTTTTAGTGCCTTTTCCTCTTTTCTTCTCCCATTAGCATTTAGTTGTTTTCCTTCCCTACAGTGTCTCTTCCGCCTTACGTTTTCCCTTTGCTGCACTTAGCAGTTGGATGTTGGCACTGTACTAGATGGTTGTGCCTTATCTTTGTAAACATCCTTCTCACCTGTATTCCTTCCATCTTATTAGATATGTCTTGAATGTGCAGTTGTTTAACTTGTATACCAACACAGGTATCACAAGCCAGCACACCTTCAATCTCCGTATTCCTTCTGGCACATTACTTGGAGAACTCCAGCATGCTAAAATCCTGTGCTTAAGAGTTGGGAAATTATTAGGTGAACAACTGGCTTCTGTATATAATTCTTTGTTCTAAGTATATGGCACTTTTAATAAAGTGAGTGCCTTGCTTGTCTAACATAATATTTACAACCTGTACTGAAAGTCTGAAGCTACTCTGGTTATTGTTCATATAAATCATTTCCATCACTTCAAGCATGAAGGAGAAATGAGTTTACAGTAAAATAAATAGTTTCAGAGCCAGTGTTCTGCCCTTTAGTTGTTGTGAAATCAGATCCATAAATTGAGTCCAAACAGATGAGGTTGTTGTTTTGTTTGCATTTTCAAAATCAATGCTAATTGCTGCACATGCCAGCAGCTCCCATCTTGCTGTAACACTGAAGTATCAGAATGTGGGCTGGTACATAAATATGAATGTATTTTCTTTCCTGGAACATTAATTTTTTGCTAATGACTTGTCTATTTGCCCCAATTCTGGACTCCCTGTAAGAGGCAGCAACAGTAATAAGCCCTATTATTTTATTTAAGTGAATGGTGATTTATGTGTCTCTATACATGGAAAATGTTTTATTTGACTTCAAATCACAATAAATATCTTAGTAGTAGATCAGAATCTGATGTTAATTTTCTTTTTAGGGTGGTAACAGACTTTGAAAAATGTTACACATAAACTTGCATTCAGGAGGTGAATATCTGTGTTTCTCATTCCTTAGGTGTCCAGATATGTCAGGTGTTTTTTCTTTTGTGTTTTTAATACAGCAGATCTCATTGACAAGATAAAACAAGGGCTTTCTTGCATGTGCCCGTTTTGTAATTCTCTCTTACTCACTTAGCATCCACTGTTTGGTTTGTTTGTTTTATTATTAGTATTATTTAAATGCTCTTATCCTTTAGCCATATTTTTGTTCTGTTAAGTGTAAGTACAGATGAATTCACAATATGGAATGTGTCCCACCTCCTAAGGAAGGGCAGGACCATCCCAGTAACTGGAAGATCACATGCTGCTCAGCACTGCAGGCGCTCCAGAGCATGATGTGAATGCAGAGGCCTTAGGTCTAGCTCTAGCAGGCGAACCCTGCCAAAATCAGGACTCCTATTTGAAAATAGAGTGTGGTTTAAGTCTGTGGGACTGGAAGAATTTATAAGGCTGGTATCTTCACAACATTAGCAAAATGACAATAGTGTATCTGTAGTTGAAATAATTGTGGAAATAATGTAGTTAAATTGAAAGCTGCATAGCTGCAGAATGTAAGCTTATAGTACAAACGAGCACAGACATGAATTTATGCAATCTGGAGAAGGTGCCATGGACAATGGAGTGCACATCAACATTTCACAGTTTATGTAATAAAATACAGAATTGCAGATTTTTTAAAAAATCAAGACCGTGCAATGAGGAGAAAATGAAAGATTAAGAAATAGTCTTTATCTTTCTTCTTTTTTCAGCTAAGGAAAATGGAACCATAAGCTGCACATATATTATGTAGATAAAAGGCTAAGAATATGGAATTTCTAAAGTAATTGTAGTCTTTCCCACTCATTCAGAGGGTAGTAAGTTAGCAGAAGAAGTCTGCTTATTTCACTATTTCACTGCTCAGTCCCTTGGCTCTCAGGACAGCAATTCTGTAAAGCTGCACAGTACTGCTATTCACGTTACCACTCATACTTCAGTACTTAACTGAGGTTTAGAAAGCTGTTGAAGCTGTTACACAGTGGTGAATATGCCTTCTGTTGAAAGCACATGGAAGTTGGATGATGTTGGGAAAGAATGCTAACCTTATATACTCCTTGTCTTATGTGGGAAATTCCTTAGTGCTATATGGGACTAAACAAATAAACATTGACTGAAACCAGTAATCAGGAAGTCCTGTCATCTAGACTTTTAGGTTTCTTTAATATTTAGTTGATAGCTATTTGTCTTTTTAGTGTCATCTTATTTGAAAGGTTGTGGATAGTTCCATGTTGGGGAATCACCATTATCTTAAAACCAATGCTGTACAACAATCTTGCTCTTCTTAACACCATCTGAAAGCATGTATGTGACCTGTCATTTACTGTCTCATCTGAGGAAAATACAGAAATTGTGATGATGCGGTATTGTAAACTAAATACCTGTATATGTATAGTAATTGTATATGTAGAATGCCTGTTATATTCTCTGGTAGCTGTTTTGTTTGCATGAATGACAGATTTTGAGTGGCAGTGTTATGGAGAACAAGTAGGTATTATGAAATTGTGAGTTCTTTGAGCATAGTGTATTTTAACATGCTAAATTAACATTGCCATGCATGTGGAGGCTTGGATGGCTTGTACCAAAGCCCTGCCTTGAAGGGATGCTGCCTGTCAGCTTTGAACAAAACTTGGTTTTGTTGCTTATCAAAACTTTGTAGTACTGAAATTAGTGTTTTTCCTTGTTAAAGTGCTGGCTAATGAGTATGGTGATTTTATACTGAAATGGAAGTATCTGCCTCTTTGTATGGAAGAAGTGTTACCAGAGCTTGTACAGAGACTCTACATCCATATATGCAATTTGTGGAAGTCATTTTTATAATGACTTATCTGTGTTTTGTTTTTAGACTGTTTGCCCTGCTTCTTGCTAGGCCAATTTAAATATATTATACTTAGCTCTGGAAAGCTATTAGTTCTTTAATAGCCAAGTCATATAAACTAATATTTACTGGCTTAAATTTTGCAGACCTATACTATGTAGCTTTTAAACAAAATCTTACGCTAGGATAGTTCATTGTTTCCCATCAATTTAGCAGAGGAAAAAAAGAATTCTTTCTAAACAGAAATGAAATCTCCAAAATGGAAATATATTATTAGATTAATATTTTAACTATGGAATGTGATGAGAAGATGAAATGTCTAATCAGTTCTTTTTCTCTCAGCAGTGGTTTGCCTTGCCTGTCTCTAAAGTTTGAGAGGGTCACAATTCTTGGCTATTAGCTGGGCTTGAAGGGTGTAACAAGTCTCTTCAAAAGTTCAGACCTTTTCCTTTTATGACTCAGGGTTAGCCAACCAGTGAGGTGAAACCGAGAGGTCATAATTTTGCTCAGAATTGAGGGCTGTTTATATGATCAGAGAGGACTGCATCAGTTTTCGCAGTTTTTTATTTAAGTGTAGGGCAAGCTCAGTAGGAGATGGATTTTTGTACTGTTGTCAGAGTGCAATTTTTTCAAGACACTTACTGAGATCAGGTGATTAAACCTTATTTGCAGTAAAGGCGGTTTGCAAACAAATGACCTCACCGGTGTTTACATCTTGAGGTACTTTGATCTGTCTGTGGGAGTCTGAGTACTGAATGAGCTTGCATTCTTTTTGGTAGCTATAGAGGTTCCTCCTTCAGTTGAAGGAGCTTAGTTGCTTATATTGTGAGTTCAGTGTGGAGACAGTTTACAATTTGACATATGGTGTTAACATAAAATTGGCAATACTTAACCTTAGTATGACAACCTGTAAAGTGGTAATTCAAAAGCTGGTGCTACAGCTGCTACTATCTCCTTGCATTGCCACTGAAAAAGAAAAAGATGTGCCAGCAGGTCATAGTGTAAAACACTGCAGCTCTCCTAAAACCTCCTTACCCAAGATTTGGAGCCCCTTGCCTAAGGAGAGAGAAAATCCATTTTTAGTGCCTTAAATACCGACACTAAAAATTTTATAATAGTGAACTAGTATGGCATTATTTGAGGAACAGAATGCGACTTTCAGCAAGTGCAGGCAGTTCAGTATAATCAAGAAGTTTGTACCACAGGGGGGGTAATTTTTCAAGCAAGAGCTAGTTATCTTTTCCAACAACATGTCAATGTTGTTTCACACGTATGCTTGTTGCTATTTGGCTATTGCCCTTTATAAAGAGAAGGAAGACTACAAAGAAAAGAATAAAATAGCTTATTTCCCACATAAAAAATTTAAGTTCCTGTTGTATTCTTCATATGTGGAAATTGCATCAATGGATTCTTCCTGTTATTCACAGCTGATATGAAGAAGAGCCTTTGAAGTAATTTTGCACCATTGGCATTGTTTTTGTTCTCCATCCATTCCATCCATGTGTTATAAAACTGACTGGACTGAACAGTCATTATGAGAGTTTGACATATCTCTTTCTTTAGTTACATGCAACCTGTTTTCCAAGTTAGCAATATTTGCGTTAAAGAGCTCATTGTCATTCTTAAGTGGGAACATATTCACCCCCAAATGATGCCATACAAATTGAAGCATGAGATAACATGACTTGCTGTGATCACAAAGGCAAGCATGAGGCACAGCTAATTTATAGAATTAAATTCTAAAATTGTCAGTAACTAATTATAATTTACTTTTTTCTGCTGGGTTGTCGTTAGGCTGCAGACATTTTGCTGTGCTTCATACTACTAATACAGCTAAACACAGGCTATCTGACAGTATCAAACCACAATTTCTTCTACTTTTTTTTTAGTAATGCGCGAAGTTGGTTTTGTCCACCTGTCTGGAACAGAAGTTGTTAAATATTATGTTTACATGGGTAACTGGGCTAATTAACAAAGTTCTTCTTCAAGGATTTAAAAATTCCTGTCAGCACCCCTCCCTCCACCCCTACTGACTGGAAGATTTATCTCAGTTATGGGATGTCATTATCGAATGAGTGAATTTCAGTGAGTATCTGTTTATCATGCTAGTGATCTCCTGAACTCTAATGTCTGTTTGTTTGGTTTTTTTATTGTAGTTACTGTCCAAAATATAAATTCACTTGATATTGTTGTAGTTGAACAGCCTGTAATGGTGTTACAGCATCAGTGTAGGCCTTCAGATTATAAATGGATTGCTGTGTCATTAGGCTTTCCGAGGGATGGAAATTACGGCAGTGTGTATGTAGAGTTTTAGTAACCAAGTAGTTTCTTGTTCTCTTAAATGTTTGAAAACAAATAATTATCATTTCAAATTCTCATAAATACCATGGTCAGCTCTTCCTACCAACAGTCCTTGTATGGTCTCACCAGTCCTTCCTGACAAAGTTTTATTTAGCACATGAGCCTGATGCTCTGGAAGAAGATGAATGATAATACTAATAATCCATTCTTTCCATCTTTCTGATTTTATATAATCTTGCTGGTTTCCTTCTGCAGCTCTCCTGAAGTGCTTAAACATGCTGGCTTTGTCAACAGATGCTGCTGAGGAAGTTGTTACCAACTTGACAGCCTGGTGTGGTGTTAGTATGTGTGTGTCCTTCTTCCAGACAAACCGTGTGAATAGTGTAAAATGAAGGAATGAAAACAGAGGAAGTGTGATGGCATATATGTAGATATGTAGAAAGATGAGTCTGAAATGTAATATAAAATAATTCAGTATAATATGTCTATAAAATCTTTAGGAACTAAATAGACAATTTTTGGTACAGCTTTAATAATATTTCATTTATTCATTTTTACTCTCAAGTCAAACAAAGAAGGCAGATAGGATTTTAACCAAATTGATGTCAGGCTGTACTCTTGTTTTCTGCTTTTGAGAATATTCTTGCTTACTAGCATTTTAAAGTGAAAACTTTTCATCTGCTTGGATTAAACAGAAATATTATTCTGAAAGAGGATATTATGATGTCCCTGAAACATGAGAACAGCTGTACTGAGTCAAACCACAAATCTACCTATCTCAGCATCCTATGTCTGATAGGGGTCAAAAGTCAGTGCTTAAGGAAGAGTAAGAACAGAGTAAGAGAGAGGCACCAGAGTGTAGCAGTTTTTGTCTAGCTGACAGTCTCTCCTCTTCAGTGGTGGGTTTTAATTTTTAGTCCTTCTCAGTGTATTTTTCTTGAACCAAGCTTTTCTCACTAACGCAATTCTTTAGCACCCAAACCATCCCTTGCAAGATCTCATAGCTTAGCTACATTTTATGTAAAGCACCACCTTCTTTTCTTTATTTTGATCCACGTATAAATATAAATCCACGTATAAATACTGCTGAGAGCAGATATAAATGCCAGAGTGTTACCTAGGTTAACACTGGCCCATGGACTGACATGTGGATCTCCTTGTCATTTACCCTTGTATGACATAAATGCTTAAGCTCTCTTTCATGTTTTTTAATTTTCATCTATATGTGTAGCTGCAGAAAATATTTCTGCTGATACAAAAAGTTTTAGGGGGTATTATTAACTTATTGAAGTGAAACTGCTGTTGATAGGAAAAGGTTTGATATGAAACTAGGGCAGGGTGACCTGAAACTAGGATGACTTGATTGTTGTGCCAAATACACATACCCTGATAAGCCTATCATGCAGTGGCCATACGCGTGTAGAAACTAACAAGGATTAACACATGAATTACATGGTGCTGTCACTGTTATTAGAACAGATGGTGGTATTTTTATTTCCATTGCTACTTATTTTTTCTTTTCCTCAGTTGTCTCTTTTTCAGATTAAGGTCTTCTTGTTTGCTTTGTTGGACCTTGTAGCTATCCCATCCTTTGGATCCTCTTTACTGCCCCTTTCTGAACCCTTTCTAGTATCTCTAATTTAAGGGAGGGATCAGAACTTCACACAGCATTTGGAGGATGGGTATGTCCTAGAAATGGAGTAAGTTTATTCTGATCACTAGTAAGTACTGAGCCCATAGTTTAATGGAATTCAAACATACCTGGCGTAGTGTAGTATTATCTATTAACAGCATACGGAATTGCTGTTGGCACTATGTTCACAAAGCTTATTTATTTATGAAGAAGATGTAATATACCCTAAGATAGAAGTTAAGCTTAACATATATATGGCTGTTGTGGTTTACGAGTGGTATTCCCCAATTTAGTTCTCCTCCGAGACCTTCTAAACCACACTGCTTGCTCCACCTTCCCCCACTCCTGCCACCCCAGTGGGTGGATGGAGAGGAGAACTGGAGCAACAAAAGGCAAAAATCATGGCTTGAGATAAGAACAATTTATTGGAAACAGCAATGAGATAAGAAAACGAACAGTAATAGCAACAATAATAATAATGAATGTATACAAAAAAAGAGAATGATTCACGTGCAAAAAGCTCACCTCAGAGCCTGACCTGACTGAACCCTACTGCAGCCATGATTTCCCAAGTGGAAAGGAATACCCTTTTTGTTGGAAATGAGAGAATCCCATTTCCCTGCCTGGGCAATGACATGAGGTGGTATGGAATAGCATAATGCCTTGGTCATGCCCCTCCTGCTGACCTGGGTCAGAAGCAGGACAATGTTGTATCTAGGGAGGAATATTCCTTGGTGCTATAATTTTATCCCCTGCATTATACTTTGAACACCAGGTTAGAAATAGTGGCCAACAGTAAGCAACCCTAAAACAGAAGAAGGGCAGTGGAGCAGATAAGACCTATATCCTTATATGCATTTAGGTATGAGGAAAAATAGAACAATATCCGTACCAGAATTTTGGCTAGTCTGAGAAAGAGGAGAAGTGAACTTCAGGGAAGGAAGCCAAATCTTCCTGTTGATGCATTGTAACTACAGCTTTAGCAGATTGGAGTGTGAGAACACATATGCAAAGGTGAAAATGCAGCAGTACTTTTTTCTTAGTAAAAGCCTACCCTGTAAACAAAAAGTACCAAAAATACATAGAAAGTAGTTTAGAGGCTCTTAGAGAATCAGAAAGAGCAACTTGTTTGCAGAAAATAGCTTGCTTTTCTTCCAAGTCCTCCTCACATGATTAATACAGTAGAAGTAGATATTTCTAATTTCAGTGTAAAACTGATCAATTAAAAAAAAAAGCCAAACAAACAAACAAAAAAACCCAAAAAAACCCCAGACAAAACAAAACCCCAAAGACTAAAAAGACTAACACCCACCTCTCACAGCTGGTACCTATATGTAGTCTGTTGATGTCAAGTATTTTCTTCCAGCCTCATTGGGTTACACATTAAATAGTGTTACGGACAGGCCCAAAAAGAGGTGAAAAGAAAACTGAGAGACTGGTCTTGCTTTCAGTGTTTTGGGCCAAGATGTCAAACCAGTCTTTTTAAGTCTGTTTTTTCTTCTACCCTGAAGTTTTGCATGGCAGTGGGAAGCCTTTACTGCTGTTTCCCTGATTGGCGGTGAAGGTTCCGCTTCCCTGAGGGGAAGTCAGTCTCAGAATTGATTACACAACATGCTTGCAGCTATGTGACCTGTTCTACTGCATTCTGTTTGCTGGTTGGGTTTGACTTCAGTTACCCCCTTCTGTGTCTGGACAGTGAGTAAAAGCACCATTGGAAGTTATACAAAACTGTAGGAGTATAATTCAAAAACCTGTGAATAAAGTGAGGTTATTAGGTGAGAACCTGGAGTAAAGTCTTCTCTGGTGGGTGAAATGGTTGTGAGCAAAATTAAGTAACTAATGTGTGGGAAACAAGCAATTATGAAAAAAGAAACTGCGATTAACAAGCTATTTTTTTCTGTATAATAAAATGCAAGTAGGGAAAAATCTTATTGTGTATTACTGCTATGCACTTTCTTCTGGGTTTTTTTGACTTCTGTGTTGCTTAAACCCCATATGCCTTCAACTACTCAACAGCATATGCTATAAATTTGTTTGCTTCTGCTTTTACATTACATTTGGTCTAAAATTTTTCCTGTTGTTATCTGTCTGCCTTATTGAAGCTTTTGATGAGGTCGCAATGGTAACAGCTTAAAAGAGTCTTCTATATATAGCCTGATACAGTGATCAAGGACAGAATTCTGTATACTGCTAATGAAGGAATGAAGTTTAAGACTCTGATTTACAATGCGTCTAAAATAATTTATCCTTGTTTTTTACAGTGTATCAATTTGAAGCTATATGTAACTGTACCTATTTTTCTCTCTCTTCCCCTCCTCCCTATTTTCTGTGGTTGCATCTTTGTTACATCATCCTGGACCCTGTCTGGGTACTAGAACTGAGAAGATGGTGCTTGTCTTTTTATCATCTTTCATATTCTCACAGCAGGCTCTGTGTGACCCATATGAGAAAGTTGTATGATTTTATGTGCAATGAACAAAGTCAGGCTAAAGGGGCTGCAAGATGGGAAACTGAGACATTAAGAGAAGTCAAGCTGGTAGAGGGGTTAGACCTGGGCTTAATTTGGCTGCATGGTTTGAGAAAAGGGTAAATGAAAGAAGAATTTGGGAGAAAAGGTGGGAAACTAGAGCCAGAAGGAAGAGTAATGAGGCACAGTGTGTTTTGAGACATTTTATGTATACTTTGGGCACTCTGTTCTAAATGAATGCTTTCATGCCCGCTCTTCAACAGAAGGCACATATGAGTTAAATTCTTTTTGGAATGGTTGGAGATGGTAGCTACTTTGCGAAGTGCTCTGTATGTGGCATTTTTCAAGAGAACATTTTTTTCTAGCTCTGCTGAAAGAGAGGATTTAGTTTTGAATAATAATAGGGAAGAAAATGACAGTTAAGAGTCATGAAAATCTTTTGCATCAGTCACACTAATGTTTGTGATTATCAGTCATGTTTTTGGCATCTGTTGTTATGCTGATGAAATCATTCAGCATCCCCAAACTTACATTTTTAATTTCATAAAAGACACGATTTTAATTTTCATTATCTGGTGCGACAAAGTTACATAGTCTGTCACCAAAATAAACCAAGTAATTGGGGGAAATGATAGCATGTATGTTTTACATGTAACAAGGTACTTGGCTGTCTTCTTTAAACCTAGCTTACCTTTTAATATGAAATGGTGGGAAGTGCTTCAGAGTTAAGGTCTTCCCTCCAGCCTTGGGTAAGCAGGCTGTCATACCTCTGTGGTACTCCCGTTCTTTTCATTGGCCTTCTTTTGTCCCTTCAAAACACATTTGCCTGGGTGTATCTGGTTTGTATAACCTCTGAGTTGTTCTTATATTGTCAGATACTTTATCTTGAGTATGATTCTTCTCTTTCCCTAAACTGGAAAAGATAAGGTGTGGAGAGAGGATAAAAGTGTCTTGTCTTTCGTCTATCTTAGTATGCCTTAAAGGTGTGTCACATGTGTACATTCCAAAATTTTCAGAACAGTGGACTTCTGCAAAGACAGGTGCATCTAAGTTATGGTTAACCACAGCATGTGCCTGTGGAGAACAGTGGGAGCACTCAGATGTGTGCAGTTATTTGGGAATGGAAGATTTCTGGGATTGAGACCTTAGTCTATAATTACTGCTATGAAATTTGGAAAGCAAGCTGCTATACAAACCTGCTGTTTACATGTGAGCTGTTCTATGTAGTAAATTGGCAATTTCAAGGGGCTCTCAGCCATTTAAAATAAGGCTATTGTTAAACTCGCCTTAGGCCTTACAACAAGTGTTCATAATATTTTGTACTCCATAATAGCCAAAATACATAGTTAGCTAGAGGCACCATTTCACTAACTATAATTTTGGAATTTGTTGAACTTCACAACAGCAATAACTGACGTACTCTTTGGAATATAAAATTGTCAGACAGTTCAAGCATGCACTTTTTCAGATCAGGTAGAAAAAGAGTGATTTGGAAAGATTAAATTGTATAGGCATTTAGATACTAAAAAAAAAAAAAATGACTGCTTGTCAGGTTAGTATGCATAGTATCTTTCTTAAGAAAACCAAAACAACACAAAAACTAAAACCACCTTTCATTATATTGTAGGAAAGGGAATACTCACAGTGGTGTTGGGTATGAACAACAAGAACACGAGCTGCTGGTAACTGAGAAGGGAAAATGACTGCTCTGCTTTTTAAGAGTCCTTTGTCTAAAGGACTGTTATTTGGCAGCCAGTCTATAAGCAGTGACCTTTGAAGAGCTGTTGCAATTTAATATTAGGTGGTCTGTTGAAATTTCATGTAGCAAATAAGAAGTCATATCTATTTTACACTGCAGACTTGTCGTGACTTTCCCTCATATCCACAGTTCATCAGATATGCTCTCCAACAAGTTATATCCTTCACCTTTTCCAACTCAAACTGAATTTCAGTCTTGTGCAGAAATTTTGCATGTGTCTTAGTCCGATGAACAGGTTTAGGCCAACAAGTGAGCCATTTCTTTGCTGTGACTTATTTTTGTTATCAATTCTAAGACATTGCAGGCTTTCAGTAACCACATCAAACTCTTAAAGTAGAGGTAATCTTCCAGACTTTGTTGATACAAGTCCTTTATATCCTTTATTTCATATTCTCTCAAGTATGAAGTTGAATTTATAGTGTTGTCATCTATAATCTACATACAATAAATGCACTAAGGGTTCATTCTGTAATAATTCTTGCTTCAGATTACAGAAAGTGTTGCATTGCTTCCTGCTGTGAATGACATTTTATTTAGAGCTTTACAATAAGATTACAGACTACTTCCAGGTTCTGTTGAGGTAAGGATTTGAGAATGCTCAGGGATTTCTGTTGTACTTCTCTGGAAATAAGGGCTATGGATAATTTAAAGTTTCGAGGTGCTTAGATTTGTTTTCTTACAGGCAAAAATAAATGGTGATGATGCATAATGGCTCTGAAAGTTTTGGATGTGCAAGATATTAAAGATTCTGGGGGTTTTTTTGAAAAGGTTGTGGGAGGCCACTCTTAAAAAAGCATTTGTTTGTATAGGTGATAGCAAATGGAGCTGTGTGGTTTTAAGAATCAAGTGTTTGTGGCTCAAGAGTTCCCTTTGTCTTGGATATAAGGTAGTCTTTAAGGTTTTGAAATATATTTTGCTATATGTTCATTTTCCCCCCCTTTTCTCACTTGTTTTTCCACCTATAGAGGTACCAGCATTTTCTCAATGTTTGTATTGGAGCCATATTTTTAACATCTGGTATATTTACAAGCCTGTGAAGTAAATGCAACATTTCTTTGTGTCCTCCTCTGTCCTCAAAATGATAATTTGCAGTACACAGCTTGTAACATTGGCTTATAAAAGAAATTACTTCCCTAAGAACATACTTGGAAAATTATTTAAGAAACTAATGCATTTGAAAACTAAAATAACTGTCTGTCACACTTAGAGAGGTGCAAAGGCATACACAATAAAATTAATTCCTTGTTTGCTGTGTGAATAAAACTAAACCTGGGCCTTGGTGCAGCAGACATGCAATGTATTTAACTTTGCTACCTGCTGAAGGGGAAGAAAGGGAAACAACCATATGCATACCTTCAGTATGTATTTCATTACCACTGGACCATCTATGGAAATCTCATGTAAAAGAGCTTTCTTATCAATTTTTCTTATCAGCAATTGCAAGATAGGACCAGGACAAGATCATACATTAAACATAAAATATTATATGGGTTCAATATATAATAATATCTGCTTCAAATGGAAGCATGTAGTCAGTTTAAGATTTCCTGTCTTTAGTTACCGGCTGTTTGAAATGCTTGGACTTTGCCAGTGCTGTGACAGCCACTGCTTCATGATTCATCACATGAATGCCTTGGTTAGCATTCATGTGGGTTGTTGCCTATTTTAAGCCTGTGACTTTTAAGGGACTCAGACCAATTTGTCAATGTGTAGAGTAATGCAAGCTAAGTGTGGACTTGTGTTTATTACGTTTTCTTCCACCCCCACCCCAAGCTTTGTAGTGTGAGTATGGATCTTACACAGTTGTAATAGCAGAATAATCACGAAAAAAAAAAAAAAAAAAAGAGACACTACACAATTTTAGTTAGATACGTAATTAAATTCTTGTTTTAATTTTTTTGATGACGTGTTCAAATCTGTCAGTCACTGCTATAGGACTGAAAGTTCTACGTGAGTGGGAGAGAGGGGGTTCATGAAAGTGGGGTGAGCTGATCCTGTGGAGCAGAGGGGTTGGCTTTTGGCAGGTTATGTTGTTGTTCCTTGGAGGTAATAGTTTTGATGTTTGAAAAGAGTAAATAAAGTACCTAGGAAGGAGGCTGCTCCCGAGCAATGCATGAATCTTCCCTGCCAGATACAGGTGTTCAGAAGCGTCAGCAGGCGTGGCTCCAGAAAGGTGCAGGAGCTAAGGGCAGCTCTTTTGGGGCAGGTTTGCCTGTTTTTCTGAGCCGGGCCCCACCGTTCACCTGTTGACAAGGTGGCAGCGTTGGCGGGTTCACCTGTGCGAGCGCATCCCTTCCGCCGTTCGGGGACGGGCCCCGCGCCCCGGCGGGGGCGGCTCTCCCGCGGGCTGCAGCGGGCGCTTCCCCGCTCTCCCGGGGCGCTCAGTGCGCGCCCTCGCCGTGCCGTGCGGCCGGAGCCGCGGCCGTGCCGCGGGCGGGAGGCGCAGGTGG
>VWZW01003149.1:92439-141759 GCA_013397115.1 Edolisoma coerulescens
CAGGCCGGGCCCGGCCGAACATGGCAGCGGCCCCCACGGCCGCCCTTGCGTGAGCGATGCCGCGGCCCTCCTGAGCCGGCAGGCGGGCCTCGCCTTCGTCACGTCCATGGATGCCTCTTCCGATCCGTATCTGCCCTACGATGGAGGGGGAGGAGACGGCATTCCGCTCCGGGAGTTGCATAAACGAGGTATGCCGGATTGGCGTTTGGGTTACTTGTTTGCATAGCTGTACGTGCGGGGCCGCTGTCCACGTTTGAAACAGGGACGTAAAGGCTTGCTAATTATCGCACTGCTTTGTTTCGCCTGCCCGATGCCTTTTGTAGGAGGAGAATTCAGGTCTGCTGGTTCCTGTGTTGTCAGGGATTGTTTTCTCTGCGGGCAGATCAGTCCTGCTTCGCATCTCATCGCCCTGTGACTCCATCTTCGATATGTGGCAGGCTTGCCTTTCGTTCTCTCTCGGGGTTTTTTGTGCGTGTTTTTTTTAATCAATAAAGCTATCTCGTGCAGAGAAAAACCCCTCCAAAAACTGTATTTGCCTCCACTACGACCAAATTAACTGGAGTTATTAAATAGGATATTTACCTGCCTTCCACTAACATGAATAGGAACAGTGTTTGTTTGGCTTTGAAGTTTCCGTACCTGGTTTTAGACTTGACCGGTTGTTGCCGTCTTTGATATGCGAAGGGAAAGCTCTGCAATGGCAATATGTCAGCTCAGCAAACATTGATGAACTCATAAGGAACTCGTACTTTAGGGTAGGTTCTTTACACTGTTGCTTGTAAGGAAGCAGGTTTAGAAAAAGTGTTATCAGTGTTCGGGGGGAAGAAGTCCTCTTTTGAGCTTACATTTTGCTTCTCACTGCAAAATTAAAGCAGGATACATTCTATAAACACTTGGTTTTGTCCTGAGAAGTTGTAGTAGGAATGAAAGTTATGCCTTCAAATTCTGAGGATATAAGTATGTTTTCTCGTTTGGATTGCATGGTCACAATGTGGTGTTTAAAACAATAAATGTAGTGAATTCCTAGTTTTGTTTAAATTGGCCTATCTAAAATTAGAACGTTATCAGCATTTATAGCTGCTAGCGAAGGCATTGGAGAGGAGGTAGGCTGAGAATAAAGATACGATTTACATAAAACGATTTTTCTGCTCCGTGTAATTCATTGGTTTGCATGTCCTTGCAAACTCTTATTTCAATAAATAAATTAGCTCATAATTTATCTTCATCTAACATTTTATCTGTCTTTTAGTAGTTTAGATAGAAGGTTATTTGTTGTCTTTTTATGATTCTTAGAATGTTTTTCAGCATATTTTAAGAACATCAACAAGTTCCAATACAGTTTATTTTAGACAGGCAAATTTTACGCTGCCCAGGTCATTAATATACGGCAAGTGCTAGATAGTTCTCTAAGTCAGATTTTAGAACTACTGAGAAACTGAGGCAGGTATTTGCTTAGAAGATTTGCAAATTGTGAATTTGGGATCTTATCAAGGCTGAATATAAATACCTGAAGGGAAGGTGCAAAGAAGGTGGAGACAGGCACTTCTCAGTGGTGCCCAGTGACAGCACCAGAGGCAATGGGCACAGACTGAGCACGGGAGGTGCCCTCTGAATACCAGGAAACAGTTTTACTGCAAGGTTGACTGAGCACTGTAACAGCTCACCCAGAGAGACTGTGAAAACTTCCTCAGAGATAGTCAAAAGCTGTGTGGACATGGTCCTGGGAGAACAGCTGTAGGTGGCCCTGCTTGAGCAGGGGTTTTGGGCAAGATAACCTCCAGAGATCCCTTCCAACCTCAACCATGCTGTGAGTTTTGATTTGTAGATAGATTTAAATATGAGAACTGCAAAACAGCCCTAACATGACACTTTCAGACTCTGCACTTTCAGTTAGACATTGAAATGTGATCAGCTCTATATTCCTGGAAATTAACAGGTTTTAGTTGATTTTTGCAATACAAAAAAGATATTTGCAGTGCAAAGTGGTGTCTGGCACTCGGGAGTGTTGCTGTTAAACATAATGTTTGCAAATACTATAATGAATACTGTGGAGGATTCAACTAGGTAGTTCCATTGTGGTGACACTGCTGGGGGCCAGCAATACAGTTCCCAGTTGTGACTTGTCATTTTTGCTGTTTCACTGAATTCTATTAGGGGTTGTGCTTCCCATATTCTAATACTATATTTCAAAACAAATGTTAGTGGTGCTTCTTGGGCTTGCTATAGTAAGTTTAGATTAAGAAAACGCCAAACAACCAACAACAGAATCTGAGTAGTGTCACCGTAATCTCTTGGAAGTCTGAATTTTTCAAGCGCATATGTCTCATAAGAAGATGCCTCCAGACCAGTTTGTTCCATAGTTGTAACCAAAATTTGCAAGTATTTCCTGCTGGTTTACAATGCCACAGTAATCTGTTATTGTGATGTAGCTTTTAAAATAAAGCTTAAAATGCTAGCAGACAAAACCAGAACTTGAAAGTAAATTCTTGACATTACTTTGTGCAGTACCAAGATTTTTATTTTCCTCTCATGTAGATTTCAGAGCTTTGTAATAGCAAGCTCAGAGAACATGGGTAAAGATATTTCAAGAAACAGACTTAATTGTTAAAGGCAGGGAAATTTTTTCCCTTATACGCATACTGAGAACTCTTATGTCCTGCAGAGTAATGTTCACATCATGCAAAATTGCTTTGTAACATCAAAGCGTTTGTTGCACTAATTGACTGCAGTGGCTCACTCAAAGTAGCTGTACCTCAGCAATTATGAAATGACTGTTTAAATCATCAGGGGTCTTTGAGGTTTAATTAACGGCCTTCACTAATGTTCAGTGAGATGAAATACAAAGTATTATAGTACATTATTATTAAAGGCCTGATCCCTTAGCTTGCATTAAGAAGATTTTTTTTTCAGTGCAAATACACTGTGAAACGTCAAATGGAAAGATTTAAAAATACGTATTTATTAACTGTGTTTATCTTTTATGTTGGTTACTCATTACTATCTCTTTAAAGAAAAAAGCTAAACAGATGTTATTGAATATTTTGTGCCAGGAGTTCCTTTGACTTGTGCAGTCCTAAGACTTCTTTTTATGTGATACTAAATGCATCAATCCAGACCTACTTATCTTCCCTGATGCACTGAAATAAAACTTCAGGAACACAGTTCACTTCTGCTCTCTTCTCTACTAAGTAAAAGTGTTAAAAATACTACTTCTCGGAAAGGGTTTAAAAGTTCTGATTTAGGATTGCATATATCCCAAGTAACTGACATGTACATTTTTGTAAGAATTTTTCATATAACAAACCATATATTGGAACATGTGTCTTGTAAATAAATTACTTTTGTTGCCCTTGGATTTATTTTTGCATCATTTTTACTACCTTGATCCTTTTGAAAGTTCAGAGTGATCAGTATCTTGCTTGTCTTCCAGCTGTTCACATATGTGCTCACATTCTTTGATTCCCTTCCCCCTGCCCCTCTTTTTTTAATTCCTGAATAAGCATTCATTTTACCACACTTTAAAAATTTGAAATCTGAGCAATAGCAGTACATGTATAGTGCCCAGGCTACCAGATCAAGCAAGACTTGATCTTCAGTAGGCACAAGCGTTGTTGACTCCCGGTTATTTTCTACATATACATAAACACATCTTAGATATAAGAAATTGGAAGTCCTCAAGCAAAATTAATGAAATTTTGTTTCGCTAGTAATCTGCGATTGAATCAGTAGGCAGGACATGTGAAAATTAGGTATATAAAGAACATGCCAGATTTACTGATGACTTAGTTTTAGTAAACCTGATTTGTTTGGGAGACAAAATAAGTCACAATTTCATTTGTTGTGCACCAGTCACCAGTCATAAGGGTGCAACTTCTCTTGCTTAGGCAATACTAACAGTAACATTGGGGAAACCTCTCAGCCACCTGCAGCCTCACCTGTTACTGTAAGATGTGGGACAGAGAATATTTAATAATATCCTAGGAAGACTTTGAGTCAGATGCATACTGAGCCAGTTCAGATCCTCTTAAGTGATACAAGTTATACTTCAGTATTTTAGGGTGCATTTCTGCTTAAGGGCCTCTTATGTTTAAGAATTAGTAATAAATCAAAAGTCATTAGCAGTGTGACCTTTGAAGTAAATGGGTGCGAAAGTTGTATGCACATGCTCAGAGCTAGAGCTTGACCCTGAAATTTTATTAGTAGCAGAGGGAGAGTTAAAAAATTGATTTCTAGATTAATTACATGTTCACAACAGAAAATGTGATCAAGATTATTATCATTCTCTAACTTTGAATACTTTAAGAAAAAACATAACTTGGAGAAACTCAGCATGATTATGGCGCTGAATTTCTGCTATGCTTTGTTTTAAGGTTCCTAGTATAGAAGAGGGATAAGGGTTTTCAATTATGAGTTTAGCATATTTGCCTTTGATGATTGAAATAAAGTACTATCAGATATAACTACAGTTTATTTAGGTAATTACACATTATCTGTCTGCATGTGCTGTATAACTGGGAAGGTTCTCTATTAAGCATGTTTCTCAATTTTGATGTATTTTTATTTGAGATATTAGAAAGCTAATGAACAGACGAAGATTATGCCCTCCTTGGGTCTGAATATGGTCTGATTGGGATAATCATATTAGCAGAATTATTATTTTTGTTACATCCTGACTTTACCCTCTAAAACAACGTATAAATAAGTTGCTCTTACGTACATGCAGCAGCGGCACTTAGAAATCTAATTACCTAAATTTCTGTTGTTCTGACTCTTATGGCCTTGGTCACTGTTAGATCATAGATGACTTCCCTTTTGTAATCTTTGCTTTATCTAAGTTAATATATTTTTTATACCTTCTATTTTTCTCATCTCCTCCCTCATTATTCATCTTAAATATAAGTTGTAAATTTAGTAGTGGGAGGATCTCAATAACTTTTCACTTGCATATCTGAAGTCCCTATTCATCATAGACATAATTAAATAAACATAGTCCATCTGCCTTTACAACTACAAGAAAAGAAATCTGTAACAGTAAACCCATTTTTTTTGTGCTGTATCATAGAAACAGAAATGTTTGTTTCACCTAAAGTGAAAAGCCCAAGCTCATGGGTTTTTTTTCCCCCCGCCCTTTCCTGTCCATTTGTGGTAGACACAAATCTTCAAAAGTCTTGGTTTAACTCCGAGGTGCTACTATTGAACTTTGATTTGATTCCTACTTTTTAAAAGGTTATTTTTAAACCCAGATCTCTTTGGAGGCTGACAAAATGGAGGGTATTATCATGCAGTACTTTGATAAATCATTATATTTCTTTTTCGTGTTCTTCAAAACTTCTTCCAAGTCTTCCTGTTTCCCATTTATCAGATTTTTTCCAGCTGATTTTTTTCGGTTTGTATTTATATAGTTGTGTCAATTTTATATGCATTATGATTGTAATGCAGAGACCAATTTGTGTTTGAAAGCCTTTGAAGCAGTTAGAAGAGCTAACTGGAGAGACATGCTGAAAATTCTTAGTTGCACGAAGTGGAATGTATTACTTGATTACAAAGACTTTAGCATCGTTAATCATCAACAGTAGTGAATAACACTGGCATTGTGTGCTGTGCTTCTGATTCTGAAATTTAAAAATTACTTCTAGCCTGGAAAAGGAAATAGTGCTTAATGACTCTTTTTGAGTGGTTACAGACAAATTTAAATAAACTGACGATTGTTTCTTGAAAGCCTCATATTTTGAGGTCTGAATATGGAGACAGAAAGAAGCTGAGGCACTAACACATACCTTGTGTATACAAATCTTCTTTGTTACAAGTGTAAGTGATCCTTACGGTGTGCATTGCACACGGGGTGCTTCCCTGCCTCCACTCCCCTTGCCACCTAATACCCAAGGACACACGGGTGAAGCAAAGCCTTGGATTAGTTATCTGGCCTCTGGAAAGCTACAGCCCCTGCTGATTTTAACACTCAGCAGATTTGGGTGGTCATGTAAGGGGGAGCTTATTCCAGCCTTTACTGTAATCTGACTAGCTTCATTTTCACTCACAGAGGTGCATTTATTTTTTTCCCTCCTACTTTCACACTGCTGGGAATAGCCCAAATGAGACACGTTGCACTGTGTCTCAGCCATAAGAACGGCAGCTGAGGGGAGTGCTATGTGGTTGTGCATTGTTTAGAAAAAGGGATGGGTGAGCAGCAGCAACTATTCTTGCTGTAAGAGTTAGCATTTACATAGCTTGTAGAGAAATACCTTTGAGAAATTAGGTCCTGTTATTGCTCTGCCATTGAATACGGTATTGACATTGTTTATCTGTTGTTGTTTTCACAACTCTGGAATGTTTCTAAACCTTTGGGAATTTTGAACTCTGTGAAATAGATGTTACGGTATAGTGTCTGGACATTAATATTTATAGTTTTGAGTTGTTTCCAGCAGAAAGTTGTAATTAAAATCTAACAAGGCCCCAAGGGTGCATTTATGTATTTCAGGATAACTAGCCTGACAGTTTGTTTCTCAGGAACGGGGCGAAATTGTTGCTCCCCATCTATTCTCTCAGTTCTTGCCCTTGTACTGGCTCTGTTTTTTTCTCCAACAGCACAGAAACTTGATTCCAGTTCCATATAATGGCAGATTTTTTTGTTGTTGTTAGTTTTGTCTGCTTAGTTGGATTAGCATGTTGGCTTGGTTTACTGTGCAGTCGGATCAAGGGTGACAGAGCTGATCCAAGGGTGAGTGGGAGTGTATGACCAAGAACGGCAGGGAGAAATAGGGGGAGGAAGATCTACTCCTTGTGTGGCAGCAGTGAATTAGATCAGCTCAGTCTTACTGTGTAATTATGTCCCGAGGGGTATGTCTCATTTCTTAAAATGGAATAAGGCAATACAGGCTCAGTTTGAGACAATGGTATATTTTGTGATGTGCATTCAGAAGATGGATATCATGTGCTGTGTAGCATGTAGAAGGGTTCTTAAGCTTTATCATAAGATTATGGTCCCTTGTTGACTCTCAGAGCCACCCTCTTGAGAAGCCTGTTCATGTCTCAGTTCTGTACCTTATTCTCTTGCGAGGGTGTAACTGTGAGGATTTGTTCTCTAGGTGATACTGGGTAATTGTTCAGATAATCACATGGTGAATTAGCACATAAAAATCTGTCGTGCATCGTTTGACTACCCAGGATGTAGCATTTGTCATAAATCTTGATGTTTCTCTTCTCATTATTTTTGTGAGAAAAGAAGGAACACTGCCTGCAAGGAAAGAGTTGGGGAGGGTTGTTGAACAGCTATGCATGAATCAGGAGCATCGTGTATGTTGCAAAACCCTTTTCTTGTGTGAAATAAATTAGCTATAAACTTACCAGGTATTTTTCTTTTAAAAACCCACCTTTCATCAGCTGCATGTTGTCCAGGGTTACTCTCAAATTTGAAAGAAATCTCCTGAGTTGCAAAAAGACAAGGCAGTATGGGATTACTGCTGCAGGAGGTGAGGCAGCCTTTAAAAATACTGTGCATGGCCTCAAGAATGCTCTGTGTAATCTACATAAATCAGCTTTCTGTCATGTTTATCGTAGTTCTAACATCAATCAAGATTGAATACTGCTTGTATGAGGCACATCTATAAAATATGAAAGAAGAGATATTCCTTGCCTTAGTGAGGGACAAAAGGCAAGGAGGAATCCATGATATTTAAAGCAGCTTCTATGAGTATAGCAAAATACTAGTTCTGTAATTATTTTTCTTAGTGGTTCCATCAGGAGAAACTAGCTAGGCAAAGCAGGAGGTTGGATCAGTGTTGGGACTCAACAGCCATTGAGTATAACTTCGTGTTCAAAAAGAAGTGCAGGAGAGCAGTATGGTAAGGACTGTTTATTTTCTGTCAGACATAGTATCTTCTCAAGCAATTTTGGATTGTATTTTTTACATTCTCATTAAAATTAAAAAAAAAAATAAAGGAGAAGAAAAAATCCTTTACTTCTTCAGAGATAAAAGCTTTTTTATGGTGTTGGAATCCACTTCTCTTATTCTGGTTTCATTTGTGTGGCATTTTGTTTTTGTTGTACTTCATTCTCATCAGGTGTTCCAACTTACAGTGTTTTACTGCTAACCTTAATGCTTATTACAGTTTTTTCTTTTAACATTGTGCAATATTTTTTTTTTAACTACTTCAGTTGAAGCAGTTCTTCAGCAATACCAGAGCTGATTGCTGAGAAAGGATTGTGCTCAAGGCTTGGAATTACATGTATGGAAGGATAACAAAAGTCAGCTGCCTTTCTAGAAGGTAGTTCATTCAAGACTTACAGTGACTGAATCCCCCAAAAAAGTTCCCTTTTTCTGAAGAAGCATGTTGCTTTTATTGTCTAGAAGATTACTGTCTATAAGCTTGCAGTCTGTGATTGCAGCAGCTCACAGCAGTTACATGTTGAGATTCAGGACAGCCATCACAGCTTCACCAAGGTTCCTGCCTGACCAACCCAGTGGCCTTCTATGACAGAGTGATTCCGTCAGTGAAAAAGGAAGGGGTTACAGATACCATTTAACTGGACTTCTGTAAAGCCTTTGACGTGGTCCTCCACAACATCCTTCTTTCTAAACTGGACAGAGATGGATTTGATGAATAGGCTATTAGATGGATAAGAAGTTGCTTGGGTGGTCACATCCAGAGGGTAATGGTCAATGGCCCCAAGTCTTGATGGAGATAGGTGACAAGAGGTGACCCTCAGGGGTCGGTATTGAGACTGGTGTTATTTAATATCTTCATTAATGACATAGGTGAAGGGATCGAGTGCACCCTCAGCAAATTTGTAGATGACGCCAAGCTGAGTGGTGCAGGTGGCACTCCTGAAGGATGGGATACCATCCAGAGCGACCTGGACAAGCTCCAGAAGTGAGCCCGTGGGAATCTCATGAGGTTTAACAAGACCAAGTGCAAGGGGATGTTGGTGGATGAGAAGCTGGACATGACCCAGCCATGTGCACTTGCAGCCAGGAAAGCCAAATGTGTCCTGGGCTGCATTCAAAGCAGCGTGGGCAGCAGGGCAGGGAGGGGATTCTTGTCTGCTCCACTCTGCTGAGACCCCACCTGCAGTGCTGCATCCAGCTCTGAGTCCCCAGCACAGGAAGGACACCGACCTGTTGGAGCAAGTCCAGCAGAGGGACACCAAGATGATCAGAGAGCTGGAGCACCTCTCCTATGAAGAAAGGCTGAGAGGGCTGGGTTTGTTCAGCCTGGAAAAGAGGCTTTGGGATGATCTAATTGCTGCCTTCCAGTACCTGAAAGGAGCGTACAAGAAAGATGGAGAGAGATTATTTACAAGGGCGTGTAGTGACAGGACAAGGGGGAATGGCTTCAAACTGAGAGTAGTTTTAGATTAGGTATTGAAAGAAATTCTTTACTGTGAGGGTGGTGAGGCACTGGAACAGGTTGCCCAATGAAGCTGCAGATGCCCCATCCCTGGAAGTGTTCAGGGCCAGGTTGGATGGGGCTTTGAGCAACCTGTCTAGTGAAAGGTGCTCCTGCCCAAGAGCTAGATGATCTTTAAGGTGCCTTCCAACCTAAACTATTCTGTGATTTTGCCTTATTTTTGCGAAGTGTGGAAAGACTGTGTTTGCTTTATAAGGATTCTTATGAGTTGTACTAAGCCTCTGAGAGAATCAGTATATTACTGTTCCTCTAGTAACACGGATTAGTTTGGAATAGCAGTAATAATAAAAGTTCTGCATGCCACTTTTACCATTAGCTTCCCAGTCTCATAAAAACGTAAGCAAACTCATATGTAACAAAAAGGCTTTACTTTACAGCTCCAAAATGGCTTAGGTGTCTACATGTGAACATCAGAAGTGTTCTCTTATCATAGCTAGAGGCTGTGCCTTTACATCTTGTGTGTTAAGTGCTTGTTGTGGTTTTTAAGACCAAAACTGCTTCTACTTTGGTGAGAAGCATGTAGCCTGAGAAAGCATCTTGAAACCTGAGGACTGGGGAAGAGGGAGAGGAAGGAAGGGAAAATACTTTCTGAACGTTTGCTAAGTGCTACAATTTATCTATGTAATGACGATTTCCTGCCTGATGGTTAGAATGTTGTGATGGAATATTTGTGTTGTGGTAAGGGTTTTAACAAAACTTTTTGCATTGAAAATACATTTAATGACACTTTGAAACTGGGAGTAAATTGTGAGAATTTGTGTGTTTATGCTGATGAGAATTACTATCTTTCTAGCTGGAATGAGCATCTTGCTGTGTGAAATGCTAGAGAAGGAAGGGTAGAAAGGGAAGTGAAAGCTTGGAAAAGTGTTGAGTCTTAGTAAAAGTATATTTCTCTAAAGTCTCCTTTAGAATAGTTGTGTACTACATAGATCATAATACTAGCAGGAGAATGTAATCTCAGACTTCTGTGTCTTAGATACAGAGCATCAGATTTTGTAGAGTTGTCCTCTTCATGATCCTCTGTAAGGATGCCTCTCTACCACACTCACTGCTGCCTGTTTTCTCACTTGGTCCAAGATTACAGCTGTTCAGTTGCATTAGGCATTCACGGCAGCTCTGTATTCAACAAAACCTCCTCTTCAGCTTCCTATCTTGTTCTGTCTCTTCCCCATCATACATAATCACTTATATTCCAGTATTTGGTGTGCCAGCAACTGTTGGCAGAGTTGAAACCTGACTTAGTTTCAGTGGGATTTTTACTATGTCTAGGCAGTGGCCATCCTTTGTAGTCTACTCCAGGTTCTGCTATGGGTCAGGTGCAATTGATATGGTGCCATCTCTGATGATGGCATCTCTGATAATCCCCTGCAGGGAATTCCAATTCAGCATGTTGGGATATGAATAAAGTAATCTGTTACTGTTTGTGATACATTTATAACTCTCAACTCTTCTTTGGCATAGGATTGCATGCTCCTTGTAGTTTGATATTGCTTCATCTATAGCAGGGCATAAAACCAACTCCTCCAGAGCAAAGACGAGCTTTTGCCCTACCCTACTCACTTAGGTTCAGGAACCTGTGTGATCACATTGTAACTTTGTAGGAGATTAATAATTAAGCTGTGGGTGAGGTTCATTTATGTCCCCTGGCTTTGCAAAGGAAGTTGATTTCGTGTAAAAATAATATTTTAATAATGTGTTCTGTTACTGTCTTAGTTTTGAGAGCTAAACTAGTTATTACAGTGTGAATTTTGTTTTTATCTCTTCGACAAGATCACCTTGCCCTTTCAGCTAGCCAGACATGTATCTTAGACTTCAAGTTGGGAGAACTGGAAATGGCAAGGGAATTTAATCCCTTATCCTAAAGCAAGGTTTTCACAATCACCTCTATTAGCAAATCTCATTAAAATTGTTGTTGTTAGCCTTTTATTAATGGAAGCATAGGTAATGCTTCTTTACATCTGCCTTAAGAGAGACTAGCAGCTTTGGGAAGAGATTTAGAGGGCTTAGCTATAGGAATTTAGTATGGCATAGACTGGGGAAAAAAGTATTGAGCTAAAGATGGCAGCCGATCTCATATAAGAGAATGGCGTTAGTGTTATTGGGGAGCTGTCTGCTACATTTGCATTGTCTTCTGTACTTTTCTTTTAATCTTTATAGAATTTTTAATAACAGTTGTTTGTCTATCTTGAAAATTATAGATTGCATTTTGTCTTAATGTGAATTTTGTATTACTTTCTCATTTTGTCTTTCACCAATAAGAAAATGTCTGAATAAACAATGTGTTATATAGCAGGCATTGACACAACGTCTTAAGCAATAGATGACTGAGGCACCAGTTTGGTCAGAGTGTAATGCCAGGTGTCACACTGCTTCTTCTAGATCTTAGAATTCACATTTTTAAAGGGAAAAGGCACATTTTACTTATGTATAAATCTGATTGTGAGTTGTTGGGAGGGCTTGGGCTGGTGAACCCAATGCTACCCATTTGTAGCATTTGGAAGTTTACAGGTAGGTCCTTTGGCAAGCTTTTTGTTAGTTTGTTTTGGTCTTTTGGTTAGTTGGAAATTTCTGCTGACAATACCAAGAAGCTCAATTAAAGAAGCTTGGAATTAAAAAAAAAAACAAAAACCCCCACCTGTCTAAACATCCCAGTGTCAGTCTAGTGGAATAAGTTCTGGTGTCTGTCTGAAGTGATAGAAATCTTGATCAACTTGGGCTTACATCTTTATGAACAGAGATTACTGTGGTGTGCTGTATACTGTTGGGCAAAGTATTTTGTTCTTAGTCAAACAAGTGAGAACTAAGAAAAAAAGCCAATATATTACAGAATATTTGACGTTTGAAAGCTTAAAAAAAGTAAAACTTTCTTTTATCACTTTTGAAGATGAAAAATGAGAGAGAATGGGGATGGAGAGAGAATGATGGATAAACTCTCAGTACCCCTCTTGCTCTTCTTATTCTGATCAGTGAAATAAATATTCGTGGGGCTGTTGCTCTGCAAGCTGCTTGTGAACAAACTAGCTAGAGATGACAAAGTAGCAGAAGATATTTTCTTTATACAATATTTCCAGTTTTTCATGACCTAGGACTGTTCTGTGACTTACCTGAAAAAAATAAATAAAAACAAAATATGAGTATCTGTTTGGCTTTTTCTTGCTTTTTATAGCTGCACTTACAATCTGTTAATAATGTATTTTAGGTTTGTTTTAGATGTGTAGGAGAGATTGGTAATCAATAGAATGAATATTTAGGAATAACTGGTAACATATGAAGGTACTGTGAACTTTCTAGCTAATCATCCTTGTTTTGTTTTTGTACCAACAGATTTTCCTCTGGTAGTTCATAAACTGAAATAAACCTTAAGTTAAATGTGTGTCAGAGCTGCTCTTTTATTCTACTTACTTCTATTGAAGTTTTTCTGGAGTCTGTACACAAAACAGAACAGTAATTTGACTAGTACATTCCTATTTAACCAATGGAAACACAAAGTCACTAATATGCAAATTTAGCTTACAGCTGAATGACAGTAAAAGGGAGAGGCATGCAACGTTGAGAGACCTAAATGACAATACAATATGCATATTGCAGAAAGTGTCTTAATTATTGATAGTTGTTCAGAAATTTTTGTGTTATGAACATAGTTTAAATGCTTCAATTATCGCAGAATTAATTCATTCCTGTGTTTCTCTGCTGCAGGAACTCATTATACAATGACAAATGGAGGAAATATCAACAGTTCAACACATTTACTGGACCTTCTGGATGAGCCAATTCCTGGAGTAGGAACATACGATGACTTCCATACCATTGACTGGGTTCGAGAGAAGTGCAAAGACAGAGAAAGGCATAGACGGGTACTTGAGATAAATAACACTACTTTTTTGTTTGGATGTTGGAGTTAAGGTCTGATTTAGTAACACATACAAATATATGCATGTCCTTTAAGTTTTTACTTAGTTACATCAGCCAGAACTTCTTGAATACTGTTTAAAAAGCACTGCTTAGTTGATACCTGCAGTCTTGCAGCATTATTGTAACTTGGAAAGGAAGCAATAATTTAATAGATTGGGAATAGGTCCCTGTCACCCAAATACCATTTTTGCAGTACTGCATTTTTTGCATGCTAGTATATTTAAGGCTATTTTCCAGTGTAGATATATTTGTAATGGTACAATAGTGGTTTTGGTGGTACTTGTACAGAAAAGTGAAGAATGATGTATATTGCTTTTATACTGACACAAGTGTGTCTGTGCCACTGCAACTAAGTGCACAAAGTAAATAAGGATAAAATGAGAATAGCAACTTTTTCAGTACAATAACTTCAGATGTCATTACTAATAGTTGTCTAGAAGTATTATAGGGTAGTTATCCAATTTTTTGTTTTATTTTACTTTTATGTGTTTTTTAGTCTAAAGATGAAGATGTTTGTATTTTAAGTCAAAGTTTGGGAATTTGAATCATATGAAAGAGGTTATTATTAGTATGCTAACAGTTTAATTGAGGTCCAAAAAATAGTTAATCTATAGGAGGGAAATAATGTTACAATTCATGTTTTGGGTGTGTGTCATAGAAAGTATTCATTTAGCCTAATAATGGATTTCCTGGATTTTAGTTCTTTAAATTAAGCAAACATATGTTTCTCTGTCAGTTGTTTGATGTCTGAATAATTAAGCTGATTTATCTATGTAAAGCACTAAATACAAGCAGAACACTTGTGGTTTCAAGAGAGGGTTTATTTGCCTGCAGCTTGCGTCATGCAATTTGTATGTTATGCTTCTATTTTTCTATTGTTCATATTACAGAAGTACATACAACTCTACATAACAATTTCTTTTTGCAGATTAACAGCAAGAAGAAAGAATCAGCATGGGAGATGACAAAAAGTTTGTACGATGCATGGTCAGGATGGTTGGTAGTCACACTAACTGGTTTGGCATCAGGTAAATGAAAACACAAAGGATTCTTTTCTTATATTTCTCAGCAAGTATAGTTACTGTGTTTTTCCTTTGTTATCCACCAACCCAGCTAAGAGCTGGTTCAGTCTACTACAATAATTCCATAAGGGAAGAAAAAAGTTGACTGTCTTGGTTTACAGGCTTCAGCATTTTGAAGTGAGGGTTTACTGATCAAATGGGAACAAAATCCTCACTGAATTTAGAGAGAGTTTCTCAAATGTTTTTGAACTTCCACCTACTAAACTGTCAATGCTCTTTGATCCTGTGATTGAGATTTATGTTTTCCCTTTATGAAAAATTTTGGTTTTTACCTGTAGGATTTCTTGTGAAAGTATTGATTTTAAAAGTAGCTCTGGTGTATGTGTAGTTTTAGTAAGCACTCTTCCTTGTAAAGCATGTGTTTATGCATGAGTGAAGTCTAGCTATATGTTTATGTCATACCTTTACAGAGGTTCTTCTGCAGAAAACATTGACTTTAACAGGTAGAGTTTGTTGACCTATACTTCAATTCTCTATTTCCTTCTTAATGTATTTTAGAATGAATTTTACAACAAAAACTATCCAATAGTTTGTGGCCCCACTGTCAGGCAGTGCTGCTGCTTTTTCTGTCAGTATAGTTTGAAGTGACCAAAACCTGCAGGAAGGAAAGGTCAGAAACTTTGTGCCCAGTGTTTCAAAAAAAAGTATTTCAAACAGACATTTTAGATTAAATGTTATGAAAATTAGTTCTGGAGTAAGGCTATGCCTATTAAAAAGCATGGTAACAGTATAATTACTGCTTAGGTATATACATAATCACTTTCACAAATCACATATAAATTAATATATATGCAAAGTTTGTAGCATGTGTATATACTTCTGGATGCACAAACCAGGAGGTAATTACTGGAAATTGTTTCTGATAATTTCAGTGGGAACATGCAGTGTAGTGTTTTCAATCCCCTAAGCTGCTGTTTATTAAAATTCCTTTATTGTGTTTCTGAGCAACAAAGTGAGCAAATTCTGATCTTGAACATTGGTAGGTTTTTCAGTTTCAGATGCCTTCTCTTCCATGTCTAGTGAATCTTAAATGGTACAACCTTGAGTTCGGTCACAAGGAGAACTTATGTTTATGTCTTTTAATAATTTGGTTGAAATTTTGTTTTGCTGAAACACTGCTTTTAACTTGCCAACTCATGGGCCAGAATCCTTTTCCACCTTTTAGACAGGTGAATCCCATCTCTCTCCAGCAGGCTTGGTGCTGCATAAACTGCTCCATGACAAAAAAGTAACAATTCTCTTTTTATTCTTAACTCATTGGTTTCAGTGGACTGTTGGGGAACTGTGGCATAGGGGAAAAAAAAGCAAGGAAAAAAATCTCATTTAAGTTGGGAAATATACAAAGTACTCAATTCTTCAGCAAATACTAGTCTTACCATAGTGAAAATAGGATATAATCCTGGAAATCAGTAGTATATTAAATGTCTATTTATTTAAGTTTTCTGTAATCACAATTTGCATCACTTAATGCAAGCACATTCCTTCATTTTAGCTGTGTTACTTCTGTTTACCAGAACATTAATACAAAACTTTTTACAACAGGGGCATTGGCAGGATTAATTGACATAGCTGCTGACTGGATGACTGACTTAAAGGAAGGCATTTGCCTTAGTGCTTTGTGGTTTAACCATGAACAGTGTTGTTGGGGTTCAAATGAGACCACATTTGAAGAAAGAGATAAATGTCCGCAGTGGAAAACATGGGCAGAACTAATAATTGGGCAAGCAGAAGTGAGTATTCTTTAATGGTCTTGTTCAACAGCTTGGCTGAATGGGGAAGGAAAATAATGGTCTTAAGGTTAGGATTCTAAACATGAATTTGAGTTGTACTGTCCGTGCCATTTTTCAGCATTTGAATTGATTAATAGATTATAGTGTAATGAATGTGTATTTCATGAACTGCAAGGGGCCTTGTAGTATTGCAAATGTAAGGAAGTTATGAGAATATAGAACTGTTAATAACATGAGAATTGCTATTCTTGATCATAGCTGTATGTAAATTAAACACATTTTTGGTGTTCTCTGATAAATAAGAATACATTTTTTTTAAATAAGGAAGATTTATTCATTCTAGAATAAATCACTAGATTTTAGCAGCTAATAGCTATTAAAAATACACCTGTGCTATGTTTATTTTTTATTTTTAAGATGAAGTGTTAGAACACTTTCTACCTTTTAAAACTCAGTCTGTGCTAACGTGCAGATGTCATGACGTTATGCTTTTCAAACAAAACTCTCTCTCGGCAATAATTATTGTGCCTGAAAATGTGTGTATAAATGTCCTTGCAGCAAGAGTACTTCGGGATTATTTTAAGTAGTGATTTTGCTCCTATGTCAAATCTATTTTCTGACTTCTTGTTTTTGCTTTTAGGGCCCAGGTTCATATATAATGAATTACATAATGTACATTTTCTGGGCATTGAGCTTTGCCTTCTTAGCAGTTTCTCTGGTGAAGGTATTTGCTCCCTACGCCTGTGGCTCAGGGATACCTGAGGTGAGGTCTAAGTAATATATATATATTATAGATGTTTTGTATTAATGTGTGGATCAGTGCTTCCTTACTGGGTCAGAGGGAAGGCAAGTGGGAGCACCCCGTGCCTTTGAAGAAATACATTAATACAAGCATTCAAATTGAAAACATGTAATTGTGCTAACTGTTTCTGAGAAAATGCCCCAAATTTAAAAGAATCTCCTGGGTTAGTAGATTTTGCTTCTGTCAGGACCACGTTTTAAGGAAGCATTTGGTTTAGTATACTTCTGAAGAATGATTTGCAAACCTCCCCTAATCCACACCCTCCCTATGGTGATAAGAGAGCAGTGGTTCATTGACACAATCTATGTGTCCTTTGGTAGAGCAATCAATCTCTTGTTGCAATGGCTTTAGTTGCCTTAACTAGCACAAACCAGCAGACAGTCACAATGTAAAATGTGTAATATCCTCAAAACCTCACTGTTTTCAATTGCTGTCTGCTGTCTGCTATCCACAGAATGGGAGAGAAAAATCCGAAGTCAAATAAATTCTGGTCAGTCTCACTTCTTCAGTTTTTCTGTAAATATTTTTTTTTATCCTGCCTCTCTATATAAGCCTGGAGTGGTTCTGTGCCATTATTCCAGAAGGAATTTCATCTTAAATTGATTTCCAAATTTAGCTGTCTTAATTTTCTAGACACAGCTGCCCAGTATTTTGTGTACATCATATTTATGGACATGTCCTATGATAACTATGTATTATTTCCTGTATATGGGCATATTTTCCAGGCTAATGATATAGCATTGTTAAGCACAGTAATACCTTTGGCAAGTAGCACATTTTGTTGGAGATAGGCTGATCTTTTTCATCTTTATGTGAAGAAATCTACTGTTGATTTTTATGTAGTGATGGTAAAACATTAAGAGAAAACAGGGGTGATGCTGGTGCAAATGGGATATTGCTACAATAGGTGACCTCGAGTATGGTTTTTGCAGGTTTATTTTTCCTTCAGAAATTTTCTGCCTTTCACTTGATAATTGACATCATAAACTAATTAATCCAGTCTTAGAAACTGCTGAAGATTATTTCTACTAAATGTAATCGATAATGTAGTTGTATGTTATTGTCCAGTTTTTTAGAGTAAGTTGCAAATGGAAAGTTTCTGGCAAGCAGATAGACTCAGTGTAGCAATTTGAATGATACATGTTTTAAAGTGTTATAAAGTTAGTAAAGGCTAGCTTTGAAGTTCTGCAGCTAAAATTAAAGAATGAATTATTTTCTGAAAATTGAAGAATACAGTAACAGATACAGTTTTTTATTTCTTCCAGATAAAAACTATTTTGAGCGGCTTCATCATCAGAGGTTACTTGGGGAAGTGGACTTTGATGATAAAAACAATTACTTTAGTCTTGGCTGTTGCATCAGGTTTGAGTTTGGGAAAAGAAGGTCCTTTGGTACATGTTGCCTGCTGCTGTGGGAATATTTTTTCCTACCTCTTTCCAAAATACAGTACAAATGAAGCTAAAAAAAGAGAGGTAAGTTCTTGAAAAAGCATTTCTAGAATGTGTTGAATATCGATGCATTTACACTGATTCGTTTAAAAGATGGTATTTGTTCTCTTGGACAGTGTTTAGTGATTATCTATAGTTATTTATTACGTTAAAAACAACATATGTATTATTCCTAGCATTCTCAAAGGTAAATAATTTCCATGGCGGAGTCAGTTTGTATTTCTTCCACCTCAGAGACCCTTTGATTTTATTTAAATTCTTTCTGTGCTTGTCTCTGTGTTTTGGTAATTGATGAGTGTCTTCAGTTGTGAGGACAGCAGAGTACTCTGAACCCATGAACAAAGTGTTCCTGGTGACAACAGTGTTTTCTGCCCTGTTTCAGTTCGATGCTGTTAGTGACAGTGTGGTGGGTTAGACTTGGTGCTGGCCAAACAGTTCTCTCACCCCTCTGACTTGGCAGGACAGCAGGAGAGAGTAAGATGAAAGGCTGAGAGGTCAAGATAAGGACAGGGAGATTCCTCACCAGTTACCATTACAGGCCAAACAGACTAGACTTGAATAAAGTTACTTGACTGCCAGTAGTAGAGTAGGGAGAAACGAAAACAAAACTATCTTGCCCCCACTGTCTCTTCTTGAAAGGCTCAGCTTCACTCCTAACTCTTCTATCCCAAAGTGGCACAAGGGGATACTTAGTCTCTGCTGCTCCTTCCTCTGGATACTCTTTCTCTGCTCCAGTGTGGGGCCCCACCCATGGGAGACAGTCATTCACAGATATCTTCAGCATGGGTCCTTTCCACTGGGTCCAGCCATTCAGGACTGCCCCAGCCTGGATCACCAACAGGCTGCAGTGCTTGCAAGAAACCTGCTTCTGCTTGGGCTCCTTTTCACAGGCCATGGCTCTTGCCAGGATGTTGCTCTGGCATGGGCTGCAGGGTAAAGATCTGCTCTGCCATGGTCCCCAATGGGATACAGGGACAACCTGTGTCACCATGGGCTTTGCCACAGGCTGCAGGGCAATCTCAGCTCCAGCTTCCTTCTCTCCAACCTAGTTCTCAACACTCTTTCCATCCCTGTCACCAGCTTTGTTTCCCTCCTCTGGATGCAACCAAGCACTTTGACATTCTTGACATGTGGGGCCCAGAACTGCACGCAGCACTGAGGGTGAGGACCCCAAGGCTGAATGCAGCGGCACAGTCACCTCTGTTGGATGTCTGGTTGTGCTGTGCCTGATGCACCCCAGGAGGAGTTTTGCCCTCTGGGTTCCAGGGCACACCCTGCTGACCCACACTGAGCTGCTGCCAACCAGCACCCCCAGACCTCTTTTTGCAGGGCTGCTCTCCAGCCACTCCTCTCCCACTTTAGACTTGAGCCTGGTGTTGCACCACCCTAAGTGTGCAACATTTTGACTCATTAGATTTCATCCATTAATCATTGCCCGGGGCGTCAACCTATCTAGATTCTTCTTCAAGGCCTCCTGTCCCTCAAGAGAGTCAACAGAAAGTCCCAGTTTGATATCATCAGCAAATTTGCTCATGGTGTATTCAATTCCTGCATCCAGGTAATTGATAAATATATTGAACAGAACTGACAGCTGGTGAGCAGTCACCAGCCAGATGTAGCTGCATTCACTACAGGTCTTTGAGACCTAACATTCAGCCAGTTCTTCACTCTGCACACTGTGAACCTGCTCATCCCACAGCTGACCATCTTGTCCAGAAGGATGCCATGAGGAACAGTATCAAAAGCCTCACTAAAATCCAGGAAAACTACATCCAGCACCTTCACTTCATCCAATGGACAGGTGACTTATCATAGAAAGATACCAAATTAGTTAAACAAGCCCTTCCTTCTGTGAACCCGTGTTGACTGTGCCTGATGATTGCTTTATTATTTAAAAGCCTTTCAGTGGCACCCAGTATAATCTTCTCCATAACTTTCCAGGAGTTCAAGTTAGGCTAACGGGTCTCTAGTTCTCTGGGTTTTCCCTCACACCCTTAATACAGATTGGACTTACATTGACTACTTCCAGTTGGCAGGATCCTCCCCAGCCTCCCAAGACCTTTGGTAGATGATTGAGAGGGGTCTTGCCATAGCATCCACTAGATCCTTCAGTACTCCGGGAAGAATTCCATCAGGCTTCGTGGCCTTCCAGAGCTGATCCATTAAAATCTCAGTGTCCACAGATGGCAAGTCACTGTTCCCACATTTGTGATCCTCTGACTCAGGGGACCAGGCAGCCCAAGGTCCATAAATATTATTAAAAAGACTGAGGCAAAACCCACAGTGAATGCCTGCGCTTTTGCCTCATCCCTGTTAGTCAGATGACAATCTTCAACACGTATCAGTTCAATGTTTTCCTTAGAACTCCTCTTGCTATTAATGTACTTTAAAAAGTCCTTTTTATCTGACATAGCACTGGCCAGTTTCAACTTTGAACTTTGAGCAGTGCTCTTGGCTTCATCACATCTAGTACCTAATTGCTAGCTACTGTGGCCACTCTCCACATGCTTTTCTGTTACTAAGTGTGTATCCTTAACAGAAATGTAGAAGAAACTGATAGCTATAGTGATATTCTATTGTTCATGTTTAAAACGTATAACAGACTACAAAAAACCCCCTCACCTTTGTTCTTTTCTAGGTGTTGTCAGCTGCCTCAGCAGCAGGAGTTTCTGTAGCCTTTGGTGCCCCAATTGGTGGAGTTCTTTTCAGTCTGGAGGAGGTACGTCAAGAGATGGGACTGAAGGATAAGTATTTTTAAAAATCTCTCCTCGTTTAAATAATCTGAGACTCCTCTAAGATGTGGAGTCTTTCCTAAGAAGGAAATTATTTTTCATATTACATTTCAAAGCCAAGAGTCCAGTTACCAGCAAACTCCTAAAGATTTTTTTTTTTTAATGAATGTCAGCTTTACTTTATTCTCAGTTACTTTATTCTGGAGAAGGGCTGAGTCTGTTAATAATTACATTTATGTACAAATAGAGACACAGCAGCTTTTCAGTCTAGGAGTTTATTCTAAAATAAAAAGAAATAGGGCTCTTATTTTTCATTTTTGAAAAAGGCTTTAGAAGGTTATTGGACAGTTTTGTGAAGCAAGTTTTTAAACATTACTTAAAGTTTCAGACACTAAACACAATTGAATATGATAATTATTAAAAGAGCAAATATACTATAAAACTTAACTCCAAGGCAACCAAATTCTCTTCTTCAGGAAATGGTTTATGTTAAATTAGTTTTAATTGTCATTTTCAAAATACGTAAGAATGTTATTTCTATCACTGGCATTTTTAAAGATAATTAAAACCCTAGAAATCTCTGAATTGAAAAGGAGAGAAAATATTCTTTCATATATAATTGTGTTATATTCGTAGGGGATTTTGAGGAATTCCTTTGTTGCCAAAAAAATGCAGAAGAAAATTGTCTTGAAATTCAAATCAGGCTATGTGGGGCATAGGAATGAAATTGCATGTTCTGTTTTGAGGCCTTTTAATTTTTTTGTTTGTTTGTTTTAATCATGCTTCCTAAAATTAACAGATCTGTCAGAAACCTTTCAATGTAGGTGGAAAGGAGATGAAAATATTAGCAGGAAATCTGAGAGTGCAGCTAGTACACGCTCTGGTTCTCATGAAGGCTAATAAGAGACACAAACAGAGGCGCTTCTAAGCATAAATGGCAGTGCATCATTTCCTAATAGTCTTAAAACAGCAGTGGTTTCAACATTGCTGTAGTATTGACTTTAAATCTGATATGAGTTGTAGAGCTTTCTAAAAATGTAGGATCTGCTGGAGTGCCAGTGCTCCAAGTGATAGGAATACTTTTTTTAGTTTATATCATGTGAGCAGCAGTATTCTAACACATGCATAAACCTGTCTTTCCAAGTTTTTAATTGAATCACTAATAATTCTCATGTATTGTCTTTTGCAGGTCAGTTACTATTTCCCACTGAAAACTTTATGGAGATCGTTTTTTGCTGCTTTAGTAGCTGCATTTGTTTTAAGGTCCATCAATCCTTTTGGTAATAGTCGCCTAGTTCTTTTTTATGTGGAATATCACACTCCTTGGTACCTTTTTGAACTGCTTCCTTTTATTCTTCTGGGAGTATTTGGTGGGCTCTGGGGAGCATTTTTCATCCGAGCAAATATTGCATGGTGTCGTCGACGCAAATCTACAAAATTTGGGAAGTATCCTGTCCTGGAGGTCATTATTGTTGCAGCAATAACAGCTGTCATTGCGTTTCCTAATCCATATACAAGGCTAAACACCAGTGAGCTTATTAAGGAGCTCTTCACAGACTGTGGGCCACTAGAATCCTCCTCGCTCTGTGACTACAGAAATGATATGAATGCAAGCAAAATAGTAGATGATATTCCCGACCGTCCAGCAGGCACTGGAGTCTATTCAGCTATATGGCAGTTGTGTTTAGCACTCATATTTAAAATAATCATGACAGTCTTCACCTTTGGTATCAAGGTGAGTGTGAATGCAGTAGCTGTGTCATCTGCTGTGATTATTTAATTATTGCCTTACTCATTTTCCATCTGTCAAAGCTAGCAGCTTAGTTTATTTTTTTTCATGTTATTTCTTTAAAAAAAAGGTCTTTTTACTTTTGGTTAATAAGTAAGTCTTGTAGCAAACAGTATTAACTTTAATTAAATTCAGGATAGCCCTTTGTTCAGCTGAATAGAAACATGTTAAATGCAATAGGGAGCAGTAACTGTGTGGATGGATGGCTGTTTGTGTGGGCCTGGTTCAGCAATAAGGGATGATTCTAAAATTTCCAAGAGCAAAGTTCGAGCACAACCACTCAGGTTCCCTAGTCCTGTTACTTGGAAGAAGAATAGACCTTGCACTACTCGGTGGTGGTGGTTCTTATATCCACTGTCCTCATTGTTCACATAAATGTAATTACTACAGATGTTAAAGGGAGACAATGATGATTTTTTTGCTGTATTTTCCAGTATTGCATGTCATGACTAGAAAGTGGGCTCTGTTCATGTGACTGTAATGGGAATTTCTTCTCCATTACAAGCGTAATTTTTGTTTTTCCCAGTTGTTTCATAGATCTGTTTTGGAGGTGGCTTCAGCTTCTCCCCAATCTGTGGCTGTTTTGTGAATGATGATGTACAACTGTCATGCCTTCATCATTTTCTGTCTTGTCAGGCTCCCTTCATAGTTTTTTGCAACTACTTTGTTATCAAACGTGTCTTAATGCAAACTTATTGTAGAATGTTCACTAAGCAAGATTTGTGTTTAAATTTGCCTTAACTTTTCAGTTTAAGTTGCCGTTCCATGTAACAGCATGCATAAGAAAACACTTCCTTTCTGTGAGGGTGTTTGATCATTGGAATATGCTGTGCAGAGAACATCCTTGGAAATACTGATATCTTGACTGGTTGCAAGCCTGGGCAGCCTGCTGTAGGTGACCCTGCTTGAGCAGGGGTAGACAATCTGAGGTGGTCACATTCAACCTCGACTATTCTGTAACTGATAGAAACACAACATCATGTTGTGTTTCTCATGTTTCAATATCTTAGAAGATGTTGCAGGTTGTTATTTGAAGTTATGTTCTATATATTGGTTGATGGGTAAGAGGAATCCATAGTGTGTATTTTATATGCTAGTCTTCCTTAGGTCGATAATTTGGATGGTGTTCTGTGATGTGACCACTTCAATCTGTTGTTTAGTTTTGTATTCACTTACTGTGTTTCATTTCTATCTAGGACATTATTTTACCATTCGTGTGTTCATGTGCATCTGGCTCTTTCGCATGGGGTTGTCACGACAAGGTCACACTGCATATTAGAATTCACTGGTTTACAGAAGGGGAGAGCTTACACTTCATTTGGGTTTGGTTCATTTTCTCAGAACTTCAGCATGGTGGAAATATTTTTGTGAAGTTGTGAGAATATATTTATTACTTTGCCAATAGGCAAGGAGTCATGTTCCTATCATTGATGGAATTGTGCTACATGAATTTCTTGGAAGCTTTAAAGCATGTGGTTGGTTAGAATGTCAGCCAGGATCTGGAGAAGAGGATGTTACTTTAATGATATTTATTTGCTCTTTAAGCTTTATCTCTATAAAAGAAGCAAATTCAAAATAGAAAAAGAGAAAAGAAATAATATTACATTGTCATTTAAATCATTATAAAGGATCCTCTGGGCTCTCCAGGTCTGTTCCTGGAGCTGTAGCCATCTGCAAACACACATCTTCCCCACGGGAACTGTTTTCCTGTGAGGTGAGCAAAGCTACCCAGTTGTTGCCAGTGGGGCAGAGTGATTCCTGCTGCTATTACTGCTGTGGACATGCATTACCAGGAGGCTGATATGGCAGGGGTTTGGCGTTTTTTGGTTTGTTTTGGTTTATTTTTTTCTTTCAGGCTTTTGTACCTATACTGTACTGCTTGTTATCAGTAGACTGGTTACTGTGTCTAAATGCTGATCAACAGGTGGGAAGGAGTTACAGTTTTGCCTCAGAACCTGACGGGTACACAACTGCACTACCAAAGAAGTGGAAAGTTGTACCCGTATCCTAATCCTTGCTTGTTCCAAAGATGACACATGTGGCACAGGACAAATCTTTTCCTCTGTAGTGTAATTTGAGCTTGCTTAAAAGCAAGCCCCGGAGAAGAAAGCTGAGAAGAGGAAGAGCAGCTGTTTTCCCTTGCTACTTCTCTGGGAAGATTCCTCTCCACTTTGTGATTGGTGATTCAGGGGCAAACAAATGGAGCTGTAAAATCATAATTACAGTTAGACTTGTAACCGTTATCCAGATATGATGGAAAAAAGAAAGGGAGCTAGTGCATTAAAAAGTTACATTACCAAAGGACCAGAAACCATTTGGATGCAATTTCCACATGGAGACTGAATTTCTGTGGCATACTGCTGCAGCACAATAGGATCTAAGGCAGTTTCAAAGATTTATTTAGTTTTATGTTGGAAATACGGGATTTCTCAGGGTACTGTTGTACTGTTCACCAAGAAAGAATTTCACTCAGGAAAAAAAATTGATTTTAGCAGTTAGAAAGGGGCTTAGATGCATAATTAATTGTGGGGAATAACAGTAGTGGTATAAATGTGCAATTTAAATACTAAACTAAAATGATAACATTGAATATTACCTCAGTCAACACTGAAATACTAGGTAATTCAGTATGGGAATGAAGGATTATTAAACTTTTTCTCAAAACCCATGTTGCTGGCTTTCTAACATAAAGTTTGCTATGTTTGTTTTTCCTTGGTTTTTTGGTTAGAAATCATCTTTGCAACCACCAATATAGACAAAATATAACAGTAATAATAATTATAAGCTATGTTTGCTTTTCCTTGGTTTGTTGGTTAGAAATCATCTTTGCAACCATAATTACAGACAAAATATAATAATACTAACAACAATTCTGAAATACATTTCTGCACCAGCTATTGAATACCACAGCAAAAATCTATAGTTTGGGATTGCACAATACTTAAATTTCACAGCTGTACAGTACAAGAAAAATTACCTGATGTGTCCTGTTACACCAGGAATGCAATTTTTAATGACATTATTTTGACAAGATGAGTTGAGGTGCGTTTTAAAGTAAAAATTCTACTCCTTATTTGTAATCACATGTATACCTCAGTCACAGTATAAAATATTTTGATGTTAACAACTGCTGTGAGGAGAAGCAGCAGGCATTTACAGTTTAATAAGACATTTAGGTACCAGTATATTTTTTGGAAAGATTAGCTTCATAAAAAGATACACAACAGTTACTTTATATGAAACTGCTGATAAAAGCAAGTTTGCAATAATATTTTACTAAGCCATGGTTGTGTGACAAGGCTTTAGTTAGTAGCAGAAAAACATTTTAAGTAACTAAAATGACAGTAGGAGCTTCTTTCTTTTTTAACAAACACTTTTTGCAGTGGGGATTATCTTGCCTTTTTCTCTCTTAGTGTGTTTAGCATTCTATATACACTCATTTGTATAGGAAACGGCAATAATAGTACAAAACCTCTTTTAAAAATCACCTGTTTAGTTAGCCATCTAATTTATAATAGTGTCAGGAAGCAGTTTAGGAAAGCAGTTCTGTTGAGTAAGTGAATGTTGACTCTGAGGAACATGAAGGAATAAGGGAGACAGGAAGTTGTGGGGAGCACTTCAGTACAAGTAGCACAGCTCACACTGGGCATGCACATGGTAAGAGTTGTGCTGTTGGCACTGAAAGTCTAGTTCATGGTCCTGTATTGGTGGTAGATTTTCTCTTAAATACAGTAAGATATAAACAAACATGCTCATAAAATAGTTTCTTCTAATCAGGTCAATCAGAGATATCAACAGCATTCTGTTAAGTTCTACTAACCTTCCAAGGTCACATTACAGGGTTTTAACCTGACAGCTTGAGTGTTTGCATCTCTTTTGGAAAAAAAAATTTAAAAATCACTTATTAAGCAATGTGTCAGGTATATTCCCAGCAGCATGACAGCAGTTCTGTTTTTGTTGCAGGTTCCATCTGGGTTGTTCATACCTAGTATGGCAATTGGAGCAATAGCAGGAAGGATTGTAGGAATTGCAGTGGAGCAGCTGGCTTACTACCATCATGACTGGTTCATTTTCAAGGAGTGGTGTGAAGTTGGAGCTGACTGTATTACACCTGGTCTTTATGCCATGGTTGGTGCTGCTGCATGCTTAGGTAAATAAAATATGACAAATAAGTATCTGATTTCTTCATATATCAAAATAATTATTAAAAAATGAAAGGAGATAAAAACTTGTGCAGTTTTGGAACATCTATTTATATGGACTTCCCTCCAGAATAATACATTCACGTCTCTACACAAGCCCTCAGCTCCTTGTTATCTGAGGAATAATGTGAAATCTAAGCTGATGAGAAATAGAAAACTCTAAGTAGTAGTGTTTGCTTTCTCTTTTTGGTATCAAGAGATGTCATTACTGCATTGCTCAGAAAAATCAGTTCCTTGAAATGTATGAAGTAGAGCGTTTACAGTGTCAAGTATAGTTAAAATTATTAGAAGGAAGTGGTGTGATCAGCTGCCACATCTACATGAATTTCAAAAATTGTTCTTGAAATTCAAACAAAACTTCTGAAAGTGTGTAAGATATTTTTAACAGATCTAATTGTTGAAAATCAGCTTCATGGAACGAGGCTTAAGTTGGGCACCTTAACTTGTCCCCGCTTATAACTTGGTGGCCTTAGAAATTAAACTTAAAAGCTGTTAGTACAGATTCTGCAAAAAGTAGACATCTTCTTTAAGGAAAAGTGCATTTGGGCAATCAAACTAGCAATACAAATTTAGGTTTTGGAGAGGTTGTTCTGGTTTTTAATAGTTCAAATTGAATCACTCTTGGATGCATTGAAAGACAGTTCATATTCTTTTATTTAATGAAGATACAGCATCAGACACCTTAGCAGAAAAAACCTGTTTTAAATAGTAACAAAAGAGAAATACAATCCCTGTCTTCTGTTGTCCAAGAAAGCGATTTCTTTCATCAGCTCATAATTCTGTTTAGCTTTTATGATTAACCAACAGCATTAAATTCCTAATCCTTTGGACAACATAGCTGTTGATTTGCTACCTGTGACTTCTTTGCATTAGTTCCACTCTTTTTTCAAATTCTTATCTTCCTGGATTTCCTTGCATTTCACAGTACTCTCTATATCATCATGTGGTATGGAGATATACACAGTTTTATTCTTAGTTTACATTAAATAACTGCACATATTTTCCAATTCCCTTTATTACCTCTCTTTCTATGAATTTTCCCTAAAATTCTCTTTTTCACTTCTAGAAGTTTAATGTTAATTTTCTCTGTCTGCTTCTGTTCGTATTATGCAGAAGCGTGTTTGTCAGATGACCTTTCATGTCAAAGTTACGTTCGTAGTTCTCAAAAGGAAGGCAGAAAATTCTAAAATAATTATGACATGATACTGGAATGTTACTGGCTATCATTTTCCTTCCAGGTGGTGTGACAAGGATGACTGTGTCCCTGGTAGTTATTGTCTTTGAGCTAACAGGAGGGCTGGAATATATTGTGCCCCTAATGGCTGCAGTCATGACCAGTAAGTGGGTAGGAGATGCCTTTGGTAGGGAAGGCATCTATGAAGCACACATCCGACTGAATGGATATCCTTTCTTGGATGCAAAGGAAGAGTTTACTCACACAACACTGGCTGCTGATGTGATGAGACCTCGGAGAAGCGACCCACCTTTAGCAGTTCTGACGCAGGATAATATGACTGTTGAAGACATAGAAAACTTGATCAACGAAACCAGCTATAATGGTTTTCCTGTTATTATGTCAAAAGAATCACAGAGACTAGTGGGCTTTGCTCTAAGAAGAGATTTAACTATTGCAATAGGTAATTAACTTTCAGTATTGCATTATTATATATGCCAATTTAAATTGTTTTATATTATTTCATATTTAAAATAGAATTTACTCTGTATGTTTCTAGACTCAAGGTTGATTTAAGTATTGATAATGTATCTTCAGTAGCAGGCTCTGAAATGAAGAAAATCCTCATCTCTTTGTCTCTGTTGTCAAAACAAAAGGTGTCATACTCAAGTAGGTCAAAACCTTATCTAATCTGGTACTTTTTAGTTTTTTGAGGTTTTTGATAGAATCTCATTTCGTCAAGTAATGCCATGCTAACATTCTTCAAAATTGTGTAATTCTCATTTTGGACCAGCAGTATTCTGTGAGAATTACTGTCCAAGTAGTTTTTAAATTTATATCCTATTTCTTTCTGACAGTGTGTTATTTACTTTTGTTATAACCACCAAGGTTGTATTATGGAGAGATAAGTGCAATATTAGTTATTTTAAGTTTATATTTTTCAATCTGTTTCTGTAATGGCAAATCTGTCCCTGGGCACATGAGCACACAAGCCCTGTTTGGGCCGTCTCTTTCTGGGTGAGTATTAGTGCTTGTGTGATACTTGTGACAATGCTTTGTGCACTGGCAAGAAAAATTCTGTGGATTTTGAGGCTACTGTCATAACCAAAGGAAAAAACACACTGTTGTGTAAGAAAATGTTCCAAAACTGTAACATGTAGTGCATGAAATAAGTGATGGAAGTTGCATCTTAAATTACGGGGTTTTTTTGATACATATCTCTCAAACAAAGATACTTGAGAAAGGGACAGAAGTCTCCTGAAACTTTTTAAAAACATGTTTTGTGAACATAACACTGTTTACTTCAGTCAGATTTTTGCCTGTGGTCTTACTACTGTGTATACCATGGTATTACATTATGTAGGATGTATATGAATGTCCAAAACTTGGAAATTATTACTGACACCCTACTGGTTTAAGTTTGCATTTACTTGAGTAAATGAGGGAATAGCAGAACATTCTTCTTAGAATACACTTTCACAGGTAAGACTCATTTCAGCTGCTGCACTTATACAGTGAAATTTGCTTAGTCTTGGGTTGTGTCTGGCTTAAGAGTCATTGTGCCCTGGCAGCCAGGAGGGCCAACCGTGTCCTGGGGGGCATCAGGCCCAGCATCGCCAGCTGGGCAAGGGAGGGATTGTCCCGCTCTGCTCTGCACTGGGGCGGTCTCACCTTGAGCGCTGGGGGCAGTTTTGGGTGCCAGATTATCAGAGGGTTATAAAGCCATTAGGGATCATCCAAAGGAGGGCCACAAGGATGGCGAAGGGCCTTGAGGGGAAGCCGTATGAGGAGCAGCTGAGGTCACTTGGTCTGTTCAGCCTGGAGAAGAGGAGACTGAGGGGAGACCTCATTGCAGTTACAACTGCCTTGTGAGGGGAAGAGGAGGGGCAGGCACTGATCTCTTCTCTGTGGTGCCTGCTGGCAATACCTGAGGGAATGGCCTGAAGTTGTGCTGAGGGAGGTTTAGGTTGGATATTAGGAGAAGGTTCAGGGAGCTGTCAATTGAGACTGGCTTTTCCCTGGCAGTTTCTTCAGGAGCTGAGTAGGTGCTTCCTGCATGTTATTTTCTTTAGCCTTTCCACCTCTTTATAGTAAATAAAAGTTGCTTATTGGAGTGAGAAAATTAGTTGAATAATGACTAAAGCTGAATGGTAGATGGCTTTTGTGATTTCTGCACAACCACTTCCTGGGGAAAAGCAGTGGCTGTGGAAACATACTGACAGTCTGGTAGTGTTGATTGAGCTGTCTGTCTGCACTAACGTCTTACTCCACGAATGTAAATTCTTCCTCCTCTGCTGTTTTCCCCCCTTCCCTGTCTCTCTTAAAGAAAGTGCTAGAAAGAAGCAGGAAGGGATTGTTGGCAGTTCCAGGGTATGCTTTGCCCAGCATACCCCATCGCTTCCAGCAGAAAGCCCTCGACCTTTGAAGCTCAGAAGCATACTTGATATGAGCCCTTTCACCGTGACAGACCACACACCAATGGAAATAGTGGTGGATATTTTCCGGAAGCTGGGTCTGAGGCAGTGCCTTGTAACACACAATGGGTGAGTAAAGTGGCAGCAGTACTGTGCATTTTGTTAAATACAGTAATTTTCACTTCCAGGAGCAGAGTATTTGAACCAGGATATACACCAGGATCATGGTATTTGAACCCGTAAGTTTGGTATTGCAACTGAGGACCCCAGCTGTTCATTAAGAACGTGCTATGCTGTAGCACCCCTCTGAAATTGTTACTCCTTCCTTGTATTCCAAGTAAGCAGGCAGATGATTTCAGTAATTTTATGATATTCTGTTAAAAGTTAGCTGCCATTCAGCAAGTTTGGTCTGTGCAACTTGCTTGTGGAGGAGATACAACTTGTCTCACAGAAATTTAGGCTTGTGTGCTACACAGTCTAAGGCCTGTATTTCCTCGTTCTCATCGATGTTCTGGCAACATGCAATGTATCAGCAGTTACTGAACATCTACAAATACTGGGTTCCTAAAGAGTAAGGGAGAAAATGATCCAGTCAGTATCTCTTCTTCTGGAGTCTAGTGATGGCGATTACCACCAAGCTTTTGTTTTTTGGAATACTAACAACTAAACTGCTGCTAGTTCTGGAACTTCAATCTGCAACTTTTGTTTCTACAATTCAAAATATTTCAGGAAAGTAATTTTATTAGAATGTTTGTAAATGAGACTGTTGGGAGTTGCCCTGTGATTATCTGCTAAATAAATCAGCCCTAGGCATGGAAACTAAATGTTCATTGTAATTGCGTTTGTAAACTGCTCCTTCTTTTTTTACATGATCTTTTTCTTTGCAGCTGTTCCTTTAACATTCTGCTTTTCTGTATCTCTTGCATTAAACACTTGACATGCACCATCAAAGCTCTTACCATAGTATCTTGCTTTCTCTTTTAGCATGTCTTTTAAGGCACCTGGGGAGTGAAATGTTGTCTGCTCATCCACATGTTTAGGATTTATCAATGTCCTTGGGACAAGAAATCTGAAATGGCTGGGACTTTCTTAGTTTTTCTGTGGGCAAAAGGACTGCTTCTATATGTGGCGAATGTTTAAATATTGCATCTAAATATTCCAAGTTTTTTTTTTTCAGATGTATTTTGAAACAAATTTATTTTAAATGTTCTCCTGCTTGCTTTTTTTTTTTTTTACTTCAATGCATCTCTGTATGGAATGGCAAGTAGTGTTTCCAGAAGCCTTTCTCTGGTAGGGAAGGGACATAATGATCTGACACTTAGAAGTTACTGCAGGCATGAAGTTATTCTTGTTTTGGGGAGGGAAATTGGAATCAATAGAACTTCACTGAAAAATATTTACTATGATAATTTTTTTCATAGTTTCTGTTGTGGTTGAGTGCTCTAACATTAACATTGATGCTAAAATGTCCTCTAAAGAAAGCTTGATCATGCAAAGCCATGTCAAGCTCTACTATAAATTTTTAACTATTTTATGATAAAGTAGCAGGAAGTATGGATGGCTTTAATATTTATTTTATCCTGCTTCAGTTTACAAATTTGTGACATTCCACAAGCACACTGGCCGTTACAAGAAGAACAGATCGTAAATACTAGTACTGGTGGTATTTAGCCATGTCATATAGCCTTGTGGACATCAAGGACTACTTTATATTTTGACTGGTGAATTTCCTGCGAACTGAATATACCCATTTAAAGACTTGCATCAACATACTGGTTCTAATCCAGATTGGATTGTGCAGAAATTGGTGCAGATGACAGAGAGAAGACTGAGCCTCACTCTTCCAAATTTGTGCCAGAATATCCATTCCAGGGAGTTGCTCTTGGTTTGTCCTGTCATGAACAAGAAATTTATCTGAATTTGTCTGTTTCTAAGGACACCAGATAGCCCAGCTCTGCAGGGCAGTGTCAAACCTCAATTGCTATGATTTATAATTATTACTTTGTTCATCTACTGTGGCTTATTAAAATGTGAATAATTATCTGTAAGTGTGAGGAGAAATAACTATTGAACAAAGGAAATATAAAGTAGATTTTAGTTTCAGTGCCTTTAAAGCCCAAAAGTATGTGAATTTTGGGTGAAGAGAGAAAGTTTGCTATCCTGATGTGTACCTGATATGGGAAACATACTGCTCTGGGGTGGTTAAAGGGCCAATTGTGTTCAGCATTTTGGGAGAAAAAGGAAAAAAGCAAAATCTGGGAAAGGGTACTGACTTTCAAGTAGATTTTCATTTCATTATCTCATTGGCTTTCCCGCAACCATTTTTTTCTTTCTTTTTCTTTCTTTNTTTTTTTTTTTAGTTTGCTCTAATCCTTTTTCATTATGATTAGAACTTTTTTTTAATTTGATTTCATACACAGTTATTAGCATAACATAATCTGTTGCAGGATTGTCTTGGGGATCATCACAAAGAAGAACATATTAGAGCATCTCGAGCAACTAAAGCAGCACGTCGAACCTTTGGTGATTAGATATATCAGATCTCATAATTAGACATATTAGAAGTCAGGAAGCATGAAACTTGTGAACTGTTCAGGGCTTTTACGACATCGGCTAAACAATGAAATCTTCTTATGCTCAAAATTTGTATTAAACCATAAAACAACATGTGCAAAACCCTTTTGTAGAAATGAAGCTGTAAATGTGAACATACTGTTAGTCACAACATGAAAGGAAAGGATATAGTAAACTTTTTGATACTTGTGTTGTTGAGATCACATAGATCCAGCTGGTTGATCTCTTGAATTCCCCAGGTGGGAAGGCACGCAGCTAGGAATACTTTTTCCCTGCCTAATGCAAATTTAGATTTTCGTGTATGCCAATTTCATTTTCTGATTTGGACAGTTTTAAATAGCTGTTGAATAGCAAAGTATCACATCTTTTGAGAAGCAAAGACAAGCATGTTTTAATTGCATCATTAGATCTTCCCTGTAATCCTCCTTTATCAACATGATTTTTAAAAACATTCTTATTTTTTAGTAAAGTCCTGTGATTTTATGTGAAGTCCTGTGATTCTGCAGCTGTTACCTACAGCAGTCAGTGTACTCCTTTACAAAATGTGCAGTGATACCCTTAGCCACCAAGTGGCCTGCTACTATGTTAACTCTTGGCTTCAGAATCTAGATGTGGTTTTAACCATGATGTTGTGATCTAACCCGTTAGATAGGTGGTAGACTTTGTCTTAATTTGGTCATGGGTTGCTAGTTACACGTCTACTAAACATACCCACCATGTTTAGCTGCTTATGTGCAAAACATGCTAATTATGTTCTCATTTTATGCTAATATTTCACAAGTATTTCATGCATCCTTTAATAAGACAAATTGAAATGTACTAACCAGAATAACAAGGGCAGCAGCTCATTCATTCTGCTCTTTGCTTCTCTTGTGATATTATCCTTTTGGACAGTCTCACTCTATTTGATGTTTTGCAGTTATAGTTTTAAAAGACCCTGTCATAAGAGCACAGTATCTAAATTGGAAAATGAAAATTTTCTTTTATTATTCACAGCTTATTTTTTTCTAAAGCCATGAACTCCAAAAACTAATGAACTGTTGTTTATTGTGCAAAAGTTTCATGGCCGGTACAGTGTGCTCTATGAATACATTCAGTCTGAGCCAGTGTGTCAGACTGGAAGGATCCTTCTGGTTTAAAAAAGGAGGGAAGGAGAGTTTGATTTGCTTTATTTGGGGCCATTAAGTGGTACATCACTTCTGATGGTTAGGTTGAAACATGCCTCCCTTATGAAATGGGATCAGTATCACTTCTTTTTCATACCTCTCTTTTCTTTGTCCCTCTTTGTTACTTTTTTGTTGGCATATGCTAATCAAAATTTGATTTTTGTAGAAACAAAAAGTTAAATAAAAATTGTAATGGGCTCTACTTGTATGACTTGTATTTCATTAAAATGGACTACAGCTGTCAGAGACCATCTGATACAGTGTCTCAGCATTGCTGTGTTTTATCAAACTGGTGGTTCCTCAACATTTTGATAAATAAAATGTTTCTGTTTAAATAAGAAAATCAGGCTGTTTACTTTTGCTCTATTCCTGTCAACAAAAAGGACTTGGCTACAGATTTGTTCCGCTTCATTATTTTCCTGCTTGGATTAATATCAATCTTCCATTTATCCTTTTCAGGCGCCTCCTTGGCATTATAACAAAAAAAGATATCCTCCGTCATATGGCCCAGACGGCAAACCAAGACCCCGCCTCCATAATGTTCAACTGAAACCCATAGCTGAGGAGAGAGAGGAAACGGAAGAGGAGGTTCATTTGTTGAATAGCACAACACTTTAGTCTGGGGAAAACTTCCAAAATCAGAGACAAGAGCTGGGTTTTTACGTAACAGTGCTGCTGGCAATCAGGAGTCAGTCTGGGGGAGCATGTGGAGAGGAGGAAGGCTGATGGGAGTGTGGGAAGGGAGAGCTGCTGTCCTGCACTGGATGCGTCCCGAGACATCAGGTCTGCCATGATAGTGCAGTGGGTGAGCCGTGCAAAGTGGTGCCATTCTCCAGCCCAGCCTGGTACTTCAGCATTGAAGAGATGTGTTATTAATCCCTGTTTCTGGAGGGATTGTTCTGAATTGAGCCATCTTGTGGAGACTGAAAGGTCTTGCCCTTCTTACCATTGAAAACTGTTGTGTTAACTCATGAAACGTATTAACTATTACTTGTCACCTTTCTACATTCCAGAAGAGCTTTATTTCTCTCTCTCCTGAGCCGTAACAAAGCCTCTTTAAAATTGGTGTGCCCTTTTGAAACAGTTGTTTCTCATATTGAGATGTACTGTGAGTTACTGAGGTGTGATCACAAGAAGGGAGGTTTTTCTTGTGCCATTAAATGTGTAAGTTCGTACATCATGAAATGCTTGGGGCAGTGCAGAGCCACTGCAAAAAAACCAGATTGAACAGGTAATACTTTGCAAGAACCATGCAAGACTTCTTTCAACCCGCGTGCTGTCATGATATGAGAAAACTAAAACCAGATGAAACCAGTATTTCAAAGAAAAATACTGGTTTTGCTGCAGAAAATATCAATAACGTGACCTGGTCTTATGCAATTTTTGTATTATTGAAAACACTATGATATATACCAATGTTGTGCAGTATAAGGAAAAATACTGCTATTCTACTAGTTTAAGAGCTGGAACAATTCTGTATACGTGTATCTGGTAAAAAAAATGCATGCTACAACACTGGAGATCTTTTTCCCCCCTGTAAAATTTGAGAATGGTCATTTTTATTTTTTATTCTTCACAAAAGACGTTCCACTGCTGACATGGTAGGAAGAAATGTAACTCATAATTTGCACTAAATGTATATTATTTTTCTTGAAGTTTTACCATTCTTTATTTATATTTGTATGGATTAAAAAATCTATTAAATATGAATCAGTTAATATCTCACATAACTAATTACCTTTTTAATGTGATTTTATAGAATAATTCATAATCCTCTGCAAGTAATGGAGGATTAGCAAATGTTTACAACTAGATGAAGGGTTTCAAGAAATGGCTTCTTTATGATGCAACATACAAGATCATTTTCAAATATAACTTTCACTGCCGTTACCTTGAATTTCCTTTTTTCTTTACTAGCAGATAACTGGAACAGTAATAGTAAGGTTTTATTTTAGAAAAAAACCTGCAGGGTTTTTAAAGTAATAGGAGAAAGCAACTATTAGATTGCTTTTGACTCTTTTTTTCTTTTCTCCCAGGTATATAGAGGTGTAAATTATATGTAGTCACACCTGAACAGCAGGGCAGAATTGAATCCAGTACTTGAAACTTTGGCAGGACTTTAAAATTCAGCAGCAACACACACACACTTGGAGGTGAACTGACAGATCCCTAACTTCTTTACAGTACATTGTTTTGTTTCCTGTTCATTTTACCAGACCACCACCAGAACTGCATGCAGAGGAAAAATGACAATATGCTATAAGCCTAAATGAGGGAGGAAAAAAATTAAGAAATCTGGCTGACAAAAATCATGTTTTGTAATATGGGGTTGGATAAAATTTCTTTCTTTTAATTATTATGCTCACAAGACTGCAAAAATGGCAAGAATATAAACACTAAAAGTCTAACATAATAATCTTAAATATCTCTAAGGCATTCATCACAGTTACCTCAAACATCCTTATTCACAAAGTACGCAGTATGATTTTTATCTTAAGTACAGGAACACAATGAACCAAAATTCTGGCACCGTTGGTGAGCTGCACAAAAATGGCTGTGCTTAAGTAAGTGCACTGTTGAATTTTAACTGATATTTCTTAGTAAAAAATTACCATCTACATTTTATCATCTCATCTCTAGCAGCAACTGGAACCAGTAGAAAATGAAATGTACCAGGGGGATCACCGTGATCAGGCCCTGTATTAAAAAACAGGTTTGGAAATGAAACGGGGACTTGGGCTATGTAAAAATGGGAGCATGGCGACAACCAGCTGTACTCTTCTATATGAAGTCAGTGCTAGCGGTTAGAAGTTTGCTCTGTTACATTACATAAGCCTGAAGAAGAGGAAGCTTCACAAAGAACAGGGTTTGGCCCATTTACAGAAGGCAGCTCTGGAAGTTGTGTGACACTGATTTCTGTTGTCCGATTTTTTTTTTTTTACAGTGGAAGAATACAAACTCACTACACGTACAAAAATCACTTTAAATGAGTTTGAAATCTCTGCCATGTCTGATGTTATTGTAAAACACTGCTGTGTGTACTGTATTAACTTGTACCTAATTCTACAGACTGTGCTGTCTGAATTAAAATACAGTTCACACTCCTGCTGTGTTTCATTTCTGTGTGGATCCTGAGTGCTGCACATAAATTATGCATCTCTGTTTACTCTTCTTAACCTGCTAAGCTTTCCCTGTTGACATTTAAAATGTCTTCTGGTAAACATACAGTAGAGGTTCTGGTAATGAATTATGTGTGCCTGTGCTGTGCAACAAAAAATTTCTAACATGAAACTTGCAGCGCCTTACTCAAGTTACTAATTAAAAAAAAAAAAAAGGTGGTGGATGGGAGGCGGAAAGTGTCAGCATATTTTTATTTTTTAAATCATTCAGATACTGGTTCATGAAGAATGCATTCTTTGTTAATCTGTGATGTTGCCTAGAGCTGTATTTAATATTGATCTTAATGTTTTTATTTATAATAGTGTGGTAGAACTGCGTGTCATTACAGTAAAAATTCTCATTACTGTGATGATTTAATCAAGCATTAAAAACTTCTGTATGACCATTTATTGTTGTGATGTTTTCTCATTGTTGTCACAAGCAAGATTTGTGTTATTTTTGCATTTATTTTCCCTGAGAGAAAATTAACAGCTAGGAATTTTACATACAAAACTACTAAGATTTGACGAAAATAACAGAAGTTAGGAGATGCAGTATTTGCATTGCTTAGCATTTGGCTACAAATCAGTAGCCAAGTCAACCCATTAAACATCAGCCGTAGGTGGGGTATTTTTCCAAAATAAACATTAAAGATTTTGTTTTAATTATAGAATAGTTGGCTTTCTGATTTAAAATAGTTAAAAGTGGATGATCCTTTTATTGTCTAAAAGCCATCTGTTGATGAAGTACACTTCATAGAATAGCCTGGGATGGAAAGGACCTTAAAGATCATCTCGTTCCAACCCTTCTGCCATCGGCAGGGACACCTTCCGCTAGACCAGGGTGCTCAGAGCCCCATCTGTTGAACGCTTTGAGGGATGGGGCATGTACCTCCCCTCTGTAAAATCCATTACAGTGTTTCACCTCTCATAATAAAAAATGTCTTCCCCCTTTCTAGTCTGAATCTACTCTTTTTTAGTTAAAAGCATTACTCCTTGTCCTAGTGCAGCAGGCCCTGCTAAGAAGTCTGTCCCAGTTTAATGAGATACAGCACATCAGTAATTTTGCAGCTGCTGTAACCGATTTCCTTCTCCAGCAGGGGTTAATAGATAAGTAAGGGTGTCCAGTCTCAGGTCCTCACTTTTCCAGATCTAAGTTGATATTTAAGTAACAGTTCAAAAGTTTAATTTTTAAAAGTCCCCTCCAACTCAAACCTTTCCATGATTCTACTTTTTTAGTACTTGTATGAGTTACAGGGCATTAGAATAAAGGTCTCCTGTACTTGAAACATAAAAAGGGGAATAAGACAGAAAGTACCTCTTTTATGTATGAAACAAAACTCAAGGCTGATGAAAGAGTGCCTGTATGTTTGTGCGTGAATAAATGGGACATTTATATGCTGAAAGGGGTGAAGTGGTCAAATTTACAGAAGTAGCTGTGGCATGTGATTACCTTGTGCATTTGAAACTAACCTACATTGTACCTCTCTTGCTCCCTTCTACCATAACGTAACAGGTAACTGTCAATCCTTTGCTTAAGAAAGTAGGAATGACTTACATCTGACCATGGTGCTGCTAGTGGCCAATAATCTTTATCAGTAGTAATTAGTAGTGCTGTCATTAGTACTGATGTGAATTGCTACAATGGAAGTCAAGTCACTGTATGGTGGCAGGGCTGTTGAGTAAGAGCAAATGTTATTTTTTGTTGTTTCTGGACTGTTACTTTAATCAATTGCCTGAGAATAAACCTCCAAGTGCAATAACAAGAACACAGAACTGGGGGCTAACAACCTTGGAAACAATTAATTTGCACCTTGTACAAAATCACTGGGGTTTAATTTTTAGACGTTTAAAACTGGAGATGGCAAGGTAGCAACTGCCGTGGAGTTCCTCATTTCTCTTGTTATGTCAGTTAGCATTTCCTTCATCCCATCGGTTTCCTCCCACTTGAGCCAGCTCCAGCAATGCAGGAGCAGGGATAGTGCTTTGCCACAGAAGGGAATGCAGTAAGGGAATGCTTTACCTGAGGGGTGGGACACAACTGGGTAAACAGCACGGCAGAGGCATCGCCCGGAGCAGGGACGTGGGGCTGGGTACGCGTCCGGCACAGGCGGGCAGTGACCGAGCCACAGTGGCCAAGCCCTGCCGAGTCACTGCTGCGGCGCCCGCAGGTGCTCCAAGCAAAGCTGGGCAGCGGTCTGCCCTTCCCGTGCTTCCTTAGAGCAGCAGCCCCGGCCCCGTGGGCAGCTCCGCCCCGCAGCACCTCGCCCCAGCCCCGCTCCCGCTCCCGGTCCCGGTCCCGCCGTGCGCAGCCAGCACCGGGAAGCAGCGCGTTCCTCAGAAAACCTTTACTGACCGCAGGGGACACCGCCACCGAGTACAAAAAGACCCTCAAACACACACACAAAGACAAGCCCGGTCCCGGGCGCACAGGGCCGCCCCCCACTGCAGCCCCCGTGCCCGGTTCAGGGTGCCAGCTGATCCAGGTCCTCCTCCCGCCGGTTGCCCAGGTGCAGCTCGATGATCTCGGCAAAGAGGTTCCTCTTCAGCAGGGTGTAAGCCAGGGGCAGCAGCTGGCCCACCGTCTTGTGGAAGTACTGCAGGAGAGAAGGGAAAACAAGAGCCACTCTCGGCCTCAGTGGCTTTGTTTATTCCAGGAGCAGCCCCACCTCCTGGCTCTGCCCCATTCCCACTGCTCCCTTAAATCCCTCCCAAAGTGACTGAGCACATCCTCATGCTACACCTGTGACAGCCACAGACAGTAGGCAGGGGTGCCAGAGCTGCTGCAGTGAGAAAGTGAGTGTTAGCAGTGCAAGAGATGATGGTCCCACTCACTACAGCAGCCCCAGCTCCAGCCTGCAGATGAAGTTCCCTATCCTGTCACAGTGCCATGTCTCATCCCACCCGGCAGTTCGAGGGGATTACAGTGGTACTACTTACAGTAACCATTTAAGCACTTCAAATGTATAAACATCAGAGCATATTTAGCATTTGCAATCATTATTGTACGTGTAAAGCCATTGTATCTCTCAAGGGGACAAGATTCAAGTTCTTTTCTATATCTTGAGCTACAGATAAAGTGTCACTGTTTCTCTAGCTCTCTAAGCAAAGGGACAGGAAGGCTCCAGTCAGAACTGGAAAACAGCTCCAAGTAGGAGCTCCAACAGAGGCATATTGTAGCGTAACTTATGTGTGAATCCACTATTTCTTCTGTTTAATAAACTAGACGATGAAGGTTTCTAATTCTAGAAAACAGCTGCAAAGTTACAGGTGTTTCAAGCTGCAGCATAAGACAGACAAGACACATAACAGTACTGTAAACACAATTTTTCACTGCAGGACTTTGTCAGTGGTTAGTCTCATGTGCTGAGAAGCGCAAAGCATGGAAGACGAGTATTTGCCTCCACCTACTCAGAAAAATGGGAGGAACCGTTTCCTTCACTGCCCTTCCAGTTGTAGAAAGGATTTAAGCAGCTGAAGTTGCCTAGTCTCTGAAAGAAGGGTTCTAAATGAGCAGGATATTAAAGGAAAATACCACACATTTTCAGATGCTGTATGGAACATAAGAGAGCAGGGCATGAAATCTAAGAAACACATTAGTAATTTAACAGTGTATGGCAAGAGCAGTCAGTTTTCATTCATTTCAACGGCTAAATATTTTAACCAGTGTTCAGCACACAGGTCTTTTGGGCCTACATTTAATATTGCAAGACTTATCTTTCCCATGATACTCTGGAGCACCACTTAGCCAATACTAGTTTTGCTAGAAGCAGCTATTTTGCAGGGGTGTTTCTATGACCATCCATTCATAGTAGGTTGATGTTAAAACTTCATGTGTTATTTTCTAGCCACAGACTGATTACAGCCATGACCCTTTTCATCAACAGGCCACTGGCTAATACAGAACAAAAAGCATTAAGTATAATTTTTATGTGTTACTAAGTGCTATTAATTCAATTCCCTTACTGATGATATTCACTGTTAATGTTCACCTATTAGAACTAGGGAAGAGACTCCAGGTGTCACAAGGCAGTACAGCCAGGCAGCTGACCCGGCTTCACATTCTTCCAACTGGGTTTACTACAAACATCAGGCTGTTTCTTGATCTGGTTGAATATGGGTGCCTATACAAGTGGCTGGGGACAGGGGACTCCAGCTATTCAGTGCATTTGGATCAGACACTTTGCACTCTGCTTCTGGATTGCAGGATTGGGCTTTCATACACACAATTTTAAATTCAACGTGGAATGATGCTCTGTGACTTTTTAACAGTCTTCATCAATTAAAAATATTCTTGTAGACCTCTACGATTCCTAGGGATAATTAATCTGCAGCAGAACAATTCTAGCCCATGTATAAAATAATGCATAATTTTGTGAAGTATGATTGTTGTAGCACTCACATGTGATCCATAGCAAAAGAGGTCCATGCCCAGTTCGTACCCCATTCCATAGTCACATTCATCGTTAGCAAATTGAACAAAGGTCAGCATTTCTTGAATGGGTGCAAAGGCCTTCACTCTCTCCTCATCTGTCGGAGCATCAACAATGGCCTTGCAAATTTTTTTAAGATTAGCTGCAAAAAACCAAAAGCAGCTATTTAGATGTTTAAACAAAGAAATTTAATATTGCACAGAAGTATTCTGTGGCAAAACTATACCCATGTGTCATGCTTACATGTAAGCTAAGTGGGCACACCCCGAACTGTTGGTGAAGCTTCCCCATTTCCTTGGAAGGTCATTCTTGCCCCATGCCCATCCCTCTCACTTCCTCATAGAGGGAGACAAGCACTTGTGTGGTGAAACTGCATCAAGGAACTGATTCTGGTTAAAACGACACTGGGAGAAGAGGTGGATAAGAACTAGACCCACAAATCCCTGAATGTAGATCAGCTTTTTGGATCTACTTCCTGCATGGCTTTGCCAATACAAAAGAAAAGGTCATCTAAACTACTACTTCAGGAATTATTTTCTCAGATTTAGCATGTTTCATTGACTCTCATCTGGTTCCTTTAAAGACAATACTTTGAGCTCAAGTGTGATGGTTAGGACTTCTACCTTTTACTCCCACCACTCAAATTCTTTAAGTAGAAAAAATGAATGCAGTTTGTTTTCTACTTAGGGTTGTTTACTTCAAAAAAGCAGAAGGATATAGTAAATAAGATGTTTACCATTTGTTTCAGGAAGTTCTCTGTATCCAACATCATTTTTGTCTACAGGAACAACTAGCCCTGCTCCATGAAATGCTTTGGTCACCACCTGAATAAAGAGACAGGAAATGGAACATAGCACCTTAAGACAGTACTGTGACCTAAAAATAACCCACCTCATTAAACACTAACACCTGACTGCTGGTGGTCAAACTTAATACAGTGTCCTGGCTCCAGGACATCAACTGATATTAATATTTCAAATTATATTGCAGTTACTTTCAAGTATTGAAGCTTGAAATAACTGGAAACTCCATTTCAGTCAAATTCTGAAATCTAGGAACCCTTGCAGTCACTTGTGTAGCATTGTACCACATCTGTTTAGTCCCCTCCTACCCTAATAATTTTTGATAGGTATGCGAAAAACCTCTGTTATTATCATCCATATCATCCTTAATGGTCCTGTTTCTAACAGATCCAACCCAACTGTTTATGAGAATCTTCCATTTAAAGCAGTTTTCTCCACGCCCTCTATTTGTTTCAGTTTTTAGACTACTGTGTTTACTGGGTTTTTTTGGTGGTGGTTTGTTCTTTTTGTTTTAATTGAATGCCAAGCTATGATTTACATGAGCAAAGTGTTTTTATTTAATCCTGTTATTTGGAACACACTTGTAGTAATCTTCCCTCTCCTGAATTATAGAGAGCTGATTGCCACTGGAAATTCCTAAGTGAGGCATCCTTACTGACTAGAAGGATGAAAAAACACAAACAGGAAGTAAATGAAAAAAATTTAACAGAACTTAGTTCTCTCCAGTGGATGAGGAAAGTCATACTTTCTTATCTCTCTGTTTCATCTTCAGGGTTTTTTGTTCCAGAGAATAACCCAGTTCTTTTGCTGTTCTTGTTAGCTTTTCATCTATGTCTTTCAAAACAGCATTTTTCTTTTTATCAGCCACTTCCTTAAGTTTTTTTGACAAAAATAATCTGCAAACAGAAGAAACATGTCGAGAAAACAAAAAAAAATTAATAGCCTTTTAAACATTAAGCCTCCAGATCTCAACAACAAAGATTAGCGGTCCTGAGTTTATTTATACAGAGATTTGAAAATGCAAGCCTCTTAACAAGAGGAAAGAAAATAGTTTGGCACAGCTAGTACTTGGGCTTTTCTTATCTGTATCTGCTTTCCAATCTAGTTTTTGCAATCTGCAGGTGCTGAAGGTTCTCCCAGCCTCAGTAACTGTTCATCTTTCTATCTCAAGAATTCAGTTTGCTGCTTCTGTGCCATATTCACCATTTGTCATCCACGTCACGCACCCAAATACGTACTTATGAGTTTCCCCATAATACTTCCAAAACAAATGTCCTCCTTTAACTCCGCACTGCACAAGGGTTCTGCAGAAGCCTTTCTTCAGTCTGCTTTCACTGACTGACACGTGTCTGTCCTTAGAGAGCTTTCCATTTCTAACCGGCGGGGATGAGATCAGTTGTTTACATTCCTGATGCAGGAACATGTAAAGCTCCAAAAATCAGACTGAACTACATATCCATGTAAGTGTTATCCTGCCACAGGTCAGAAATGGTACTTCTTGTAGATATTAATTATATACAAAAATAATGTATTTTTATGTAGACAGATGCTATTCATCTACTGTGATACTCAGATTTCCTTCACCACAGTTTGAGATGCCCTTTTTCTCTACTTACAAAGTATTTTAACATACCCAGTGGATACTTTTTCCAATTTAGAGCCTGTCACTGCCAATATATTTAAAGAATGACATAATTAACACTTATCTATTTTACTTCTGAAAGGAAAACACTGTCAAAAAGCCTACAAAGGCTTTTGAGAGAATCTTAAAACTTGCCAGCAGGGGCAGAATAATAAGTGAGGGTTGCTTAAGAAAGACATATAATAAGTTAAGCTTCATTATTCCACATCCCACCTCCCAATTAACATTTTCTTTCTATTCTGTTCTTTATAAATAAAAGTAAAATATGAACCTTACTTGACTGCAGCAAAGACATTATCACCAACTTGTGAAATCGCACAACCCTTCTTAGCTTCATTTGCACCAACCCACACTGGGAGCTCATCTGGCACATCCCTATTGATGAAAAAGTATATACAAAATAGTCAAAGCTGTGCCCACTTCTCCTATTTCAAAGTAAAACTAAGTTTCCCTCCTCACCATAATGCCATCTTCAGAAACCTTCCAAGAACGCCCTTAGATCTAAAGATCTAAATCTTACAGCAAGCCTTGAAAAGAGCTCACAGCCATACATGCAGAGAGACTACACATTCCCTTTTGGTCATTTGATTGTCTTCCCAGTATCATGGCAAAAGTTAAAGATTAGTGAGTGAAGGTGCTCTGGATGGCTGGAGGAGGTAGTTCAATAAATATTTAAATCTAGTCTTCAACTCCTGTTCCCGTGATCTTTTTTAATAAAAAGATAAAGCCATGTGTTAATATCCTACCAGAAAAAAGAAAGATTCTTGTTTGGTGATAGCACACAATTCTCAAATTATGTTTCATGGGAAAAAAAAAGAGCACAAAAGCTATGCAGAGTTATAGTGGAGCAAGGGCATACAGGAAATAAAATACCTGAAATATCCCATGTGATACTGTGTTCTGCTATCCCCAACAAGTATAGTCTGAAACTCTGGGGGATCATAGAAGAATCTCCAATGAAGCTTGAAGTTCACATCTGTTGATTTTGCTTTTTTGTGTTTTCCAGCAAGAATATCATATGGTCCAACCAGCTTAAGTCCAACACTTGACACAAGTGCATCTGAAAAGGAAACCATGAATTGATTTACATTCAGGTGCATGTCTAGACCAGGAAGTTCCTGTGATGCTCAGGTATCAAAAGTTTCCATAAATTCAGTCAAACACTCTATTCACTAGACAAAGAAAGCTAAGATATTGTTTTGGCCAGAGAGCTTTCATGCAAGAGTTACTACACTTCTCATAAGAAGTAGTCATCAACAGTCCAATGGGTGGATGGAGACCGGTGGAGCAGTGTCCCTCAGGGCTCTGTACTGGGACCAGTATTGTTTCATATTAATCTTTATCAATTATACAAGACAGGGGATCAGCAAACCTCAGCAAATTTACAGATAACACCAAGCTGAGGGGTGCAGATGACACTCCTGAAGGATGGGATACCATCCAGAGGGACCTGCACAAGTTCAAGAACTGGGTCCAAGGGAATCTCTTGAGGTTTAACAAGACCAAGTGTGAGGTTCTGCACCTGGGTCAGGGCAACCCCTGGTATCAACACAGGCTGGGGGGTGAACAGGTTGAGAGTAACCCTGCCCAGAAGGGCTTGGGGGTTTTGGTGGATGAGAGGCTGGACATGACCCGGCCATGTGCACTTGCAGCCCAGAAAGCCAAACGTGTCTTGGGCTGCATTCAAAGCAGCGTGGCCAGCAGGGCCAGGGAGGGGATTCTTGTCTGCTCCACTCTGCTGAGACCCCACCTGCAGTGCTGCACCCAGCTCCAGGGTTGTCAGCACAGAAGGGTCATGGACTTGTTGGAGTGGGTCCAGAGCAGGGTCATGAAGATGATCAGAGACCTAGAGCACCTCTCCTTTTCTTCTCCAGACTGAAGAACCCCAGCCCTCTGAAGACAGGCTGAGAGGCTGACAGGTTGTTCAGTCTGGAGAAGAAAAGGCTCCAGGGACTTTACTGCAGCCTTTCAGTACTTTAGGTATTGAAGGTAGGGACAAATATTTTAGCAGGGCCTGCAGCAAGAGGACAAGGGGTAATGGGTTTTAACTGAAACAGGGTAGACTCAGACTAGATGTAAGAAATGTCTTACGATGCAGGTGGTGAAACACTGGAACAGGTTGCCCAGAGACATGGTGGATGACCTAGAAACATTTAAGGCTGGGCTGGACTCAGCTCTGAGCAACCTGGCCCTGTTGAAGATGTCCCTGCTCATTGTAGGGGATTGGACTAGATCAGCTTTAAAGGTCCCTTCCAACCCAAACCATTCTATGACTCTGAAAGATACTGTCATTTCTAGAGTACACAGGGATGTCACATCCTGTTATATAATAAACTTGAAGAGGTTGAAATCCAGATTTAGTAGTGCTTACACCGAATTAAAAGACTTTTCAACCTCTCATCCCACCATGGGATACCACAGCGAGGTGGCTGTGGGTGCACAGGAAGCAGAGAGGGGATGCAGCTGGGACAGCTGTTCCCAACAGACCAAAGGGATATTCCATAGCATGTAGCATCATGCTCAGCATGACGGAGACCTGCTTCCTTGGAGATGGCTGAACACCTGCCTGCACGTGGGAAGTGCTGAATTAATTCCTTGGTTTGCTTTGCTTGTGGCTCTTGCTTTCCCTATTAAACTGTCTTTTGCTCAACCCACATGTTTTCTCAGTTCCACCCTTTTGATACTCTCCCCTGTGTCACCAAGGGGGACACAGGGCCTGTGTGGTGCTTAGTTGTTGGCTGGGATTAAAGCACGATACATGAGGAAACTTGAGTTCCATACTAAACATTTTAAACGCACCTGGAAGAAAGGCANGTTCCCAACAGACCAAAGGGATATTCCATAGCATGTAGCATCATGCTCAGCATGACGGAGACCTGCTTCCTTGGAGATGGCTGAACACCTGCCTGCACGTGGGAAGTGCTGAATTAATTCCTTGGTTTGCTTTGCTTGTGGCTCTTGCTTTCCCTATTAAACTGTCTTTTGCTCAACCCACATGTTTTCTCAGTTCCACCCTTTTGATACTCTCCCCTGTGTCACCAAGGGGGACACAGGGCCTGTGTGGTGCTTAGTTGTTGGCTGGGATTAAAGCACGATACATGAGGAAACTTGAGTTCCATACTAAACATTTTAAACGCACCTGGAAGAAAGGCAGATTTAGACCACATTTAGTCCCTTTACATTGCACAACTTAAGTAGTTACATTTTAGAAAGCTTGAAATGTACATCTTGGTGATTACAGCCAGTATTTGAGTTTAAACTCATGTAAATATCCTCCATCTCAACTGAAAAACGAAAGCTTCATTAAAACGCATCTGACCGCCTTCAGGCTGCTTTTGGGAGCGAAAGTTAGAAGAGGCAAAATTTAAAACCTCACCACTTGGCTTCTCAGGATCTAGTTCCTCACAAAACTTCCAAAACTGGTAGAAGTCCTCAGGCAGTCTAAGCCGATAGCATGTTTCTGCTTCTTGGCAAAGACTATCAGGAATATCTGCCTGATTTGATCTTCTCTTCTTGACGGCTCCATTTTTTTCACTCTGTAGATAAAAAAAAAAAAAACCAACCTCAAAAAACCAACCCAAAACAGAATTAATTCAGTTGCTTTCTGTCAGCTCTACGAAAGGATTCTACAAAGCTTTTAGATTAATGGAGGAACAAGGATTAGATGCATTAGGGCATGTTTGTCAGTTAAAGCAGTGTATATACAGCCTAGAACATCTGTTTTGGACAGAATCCATTAAAAGTGCACTCTGACATAGGTGCTAAACGTGTCTGAAGGAGCGAACTGCTACTTTGATATTAATAGGTCAATATAACCAACAGAAGCACTTCTAGTAGTTAACTAAGCAAAGGAGCAAACAATCACAAAGTTAAATCTAATTCTACATTGTTTTAAAACGATCATTTCCAATCACACTGCAGACTGCATACGTTTACATGTTTTACAGACAGTTGAAGTAGGGATACTATTTTGTCATGTCTAATTAAATAACACAGCAAAAATCCTCTAGTCTCTACTATGTGAACTACTGTGCTATTCAACATCTCGACTACTGCAGTTTCCAGTGCAGCATTTTAAAAGTAGCCTAAAGCTTAAGTTGCTTTTTAAAATGATGTAACGTGAAGCAGGCTAGGAAATGATCCGTACGAACACACTCCACCGGAGCAGTAGCCTCAACCACCCCATTCCCACATAAGTCTCCATGAATTGGTAGGAATCGCTACCCGTACCCCATCCCATTTGAAAGAATAAAAATAAAAAAAAAAAAAAAACACGGTTTCTTTCCTGTTCTTAGGAGGGGACAACGCGGCGGACACTTCGGCTCTGAAGCAGGACCGCCGCCAGGTAACCCGCGACACGGCGAGTGTCCCTGTCGCCAGCGGGGTCCCGCCGGGATGATGCGGCGGCCGGCGGGCCCAGCGCACTTCAAACGCGGCGGTCCCCGCGAGACGCCCGGGTGGAGGAGGAGAACGCGGGGCCCTGTGACTTTCCCCAAAGCCACGGAGCAAACCAGAACGAAGGGAAAAGAGACAGAGGACCGACAGACACCACACGGCACCCGCGCCAATTCAGGCCCGCGGCCCTCGGAGGTGGCTCTCCCGCCGCCCCCGGCCGNCGGCCGTGTCCCCGCCGCCCCACCTGCTCTCCGGCCGGTCCCGCCGCGCCGCGCGGCCTCCGCTTCCCGCCACCTGCCATGCGCTCCCGCCGCCCGCATCCCGCGAGCCCGCCGCGCCTGCGCAGTCCCCCGCCAGCTCCGGAGCCAGCCCCGCCCCGCGCGGCGGCCGTGAGGGGCTCTGAGGGCGGGGGCCGTCGGCACCCCCCCGGCTGTGGCACCCCCCGGGGCACGAGAAG
>VWZW01003149.1:141785-223028 GCA_013397115.1 Edolisoma coerulescens
GATGGCGAATGCGGCTGGTGCTGGAGACAAGTCGGGAACTCACCGCCATGTTCCCTCAGCGGTCGGTACACCGTCCAGATACACTTTAGAGGCTGATTTTTTAAAATCGTGATTACCTACACATGCAAATTCCTTTCATGTGAGTTAGGGTGGTGTATTGGGATCAGACAGAGGAAGAAATGACCTGAAATGTAATCATCTCCCTCAGAGTTAAAGGCATAAGAGAGAGGAAGCGAGTGAAGGTTTTCAGTGCAAAGAAAAATTGGAAAAAAAAAAAAAAAGCCCCCAATCCCCTAATCTTCAGCTTTAGCATTTGACAGCTGCCAGGAATATAAAAGCAGCATCACAGCTTCTGTTCCAATGAAAGAACCGAGGCAGCCGTGTGTAACATGCCGCAAGTGGGACACGTCCCTCAGGTTAGAGCAGCCTCTAATCACATTATGCAACATCCGCTTACACCGCTCAAGTGCTTTGCATAGGGGAGGGCCTGGAAAACCAGCGGCACAGGAGGCGGCTGTGGGAAGCTGGTTATATATAAGCCTTCACTTTTTTGTTTCAGTAAGCGAGCTCGCAGTGGGTTTATTTAAAGAGACATTACGTAGTTAAGCTACAGGAACGGGTGAACTCACTGCCTGCCAGAAGTAAAGATGCATGTATGGCTTAAATAAATGCCATGAGATCTTTTTATCCTGCAGCCCATTGAGGTTGTAAATATTTGCTGTGGCATAGATTGTTAGTTTAGGTCTAGGATTAAACTGCAGTGTGTTTCAACCACCTGGCAGCTATACTACTCACACAAAAGCTCGATGGTGTTAAGTCAGGCTACAGCATTCACTATTAAGGGTTTTACACAAGTCACAGGAAACTTGATCCTGACTGATGATGGTACTGCCTGTACATAGAACAGCGAGGTTTGCTATCATGTAGATGCAGAACAAAGTCTGCATCAAAGTCTCTTCTCTCTGATGGAAAAATAGTTGTTTAAATCAGCATACCTGTTGTTTACTTACCAAAATCCTGCATACACAGGGAAGGAATATTAAATTTCAAGTCCAAACCTTGTTTAAGGATTGGGTTACATTTCACCACCTGAGGTTAAGCAGAAATGAGGCACAAAAGCTTACTAAGAAACCACAAACCTAATTTTCTTTCTCAAAAGTGTCAAGAGTACTGGCCTGAGGTTTCTTTGGGAAATGCTTTCTAATATTAGTCTCACTCATAATTTCTAGTATACAAAACCTTAGCCATAGTGGAGGCTAGATGAAATGTCACCCAAAGGAATGCCATTTTCCTGGGTAGCTTTGTGAAAAGTGTTCTCACTGGCTTGAGAATAAAAGCATACCTCCTCCACCCCCATCTCAAGGATCTGTTATATCTCCTACCATAGCTTACCTGAATTCCGGCCTCGTGCAGCAAAGTGATTCAGTGACACCAAAGGCCCCAGTAGGTCCCATTTCAGTCTTAAAGCTGACAAATGCCAAGTTCTGTTGCCCACAACCATTTCAGGATAAGCTTTTTTCCTCTTGCAAGCATTAAATAACCTCACCTCCAAACTATAGCTTTGCAGGCTTTTATACCCTCATGTTCTCCTCTCAGTGCTTACTGAAAGTAAAGCTGCACATAATAATGATAGGTTATTGGTTAAGAGTGCCAGTGTTTGGCCATATTTAAGATGAAATGTGATTTAAAAAATACTTTTATGTGTGTATGTATATAGCGCAACTCTATCTTTTTATAAGTACCTTCCAAATAATTTTGGAATGAGTACCTCAAAAGAAATAAGTAAGGAAATGCCCAGTTACCTCATCCTGTCTTGCCAGGCTTGGAATATGAGGCAGGTAGCTCAGTTCCATTAAGATCATGATAGTGGTTGTGTTCAGAAAAGTAAATTTACGTGGCTGGATAGATAAAGGAAGTATTTTTGAGTTTAGATGTATCTAGTCCCAGGTGGCAGCTGGTAAGGTCTTTTCAGAAAAGCAGTTTTGAGGCTAAGTACACACTTTAGCTTCAATAAACCCTTTCAGTTTCACTTCAGTTAAGTCTACCTTCATCAGTTCTTCTCTAAAGTGTGGAAATGGATTGTGGGGTGCCACTATAGAAGCCCTTAAACAAGAAACTCTAAGATACTGAATGATTATTCTGTGCACCATAGTAATTTTTTTCCTCTCTGTGATCAAGTGATAACTCCCTCTATGAGAAGTAAGAACAAATTATTTGGAGGAGGATACAAAGCCCTAGACTTGAAAAGCATATGTAATTTGATACTGGTAGTCATTTTGTCATTCATTCTGTTAACAACCTGTAAGGCTGTAACATGGATGACTTTTTACAAAGGATAAATGACTACAGCAGAATTCATAATATGGTATTTTAAAGCCTCCCTTCAAGCTAGAACACATAGCCTCCTGTGTGTGTACCACCAGACTTCTGAATCAGGATAAACTGAGATTATCTCAAAATGATTATCTGCAAAGTAGCTTTATCAAGCTCTCCACTCATCAGTATGATTAGTCCCACTCTGAAGTGGGCCTAGTTTCTTTTTGTTTAGACTGTTTTGGTTTTGTTAATTCATAACTATGCAGGAACAGATTTTGTGAGAACCACGGAACAAGTATGTTGCCTTGAAACAAAGCTTTTCAGACCTGCTTTCTCAAAAGCTGTTGTAGATACTTCTTGCTTATACATATGCATTTCCTGATACATTTTATTTGCCTCTTAAGGTTAGCAAGACTTTAGTGTCTTATAAGTTTTTTCCTCTTCTATGTTCATTTCTGAGATTACTGCTTAATATCCAAAGTTATCAAAGTACGCCCCATGCTATGGGAAAAAAAAAAAAATCTCAGTTCTGAATTCCAGAGTTTTATGGGTATTAGTTATTGTAAAGAAAACTTTCATGATTCAAAAGCCAGAGCAAAAACTTTATCAGCTAGTAGGTACTAGAAAGAAGAAACAAAGACTTGCAGGGTTGTTGAAATCAGAGTTTTGCTTCCTCACTGCCATTCACTGACTGTTTCATGCTCAGAGCTTTCCATTAGAGTTCATTGCTTTCCTCCCATCCCTTACAAGGTGGAGATTTTCTCCCCTGTGAAAAGCACCAGAAGTAAATCAAGCTATGCTAATCCAGATATTCTGTGCTGAGATGTTACAGATCTTTAAGGACAGGGATCTCCAAGACGAGATATCTGTCTAGTCTAGACTGCATTAGCAAATTAGATGGGATGCAATACATATGGTTCACAGGCTATTTTTCCCTACCCGTCATCATACACAGCTGAAAGGTGACTGTTTATGGTACTTCTTTAAGGTAGTTTCAAAGAGTACTTTGGCAGCAAGGGATAGGTGTGTTCAGTCTCCTCATCAGTCACCACAACAACACACTCATAACTAGACTTTGCAGTATAAATACAAGTAAATACTAATTTCTGCTCAAGGACTAGTTTTTGCCAAACATGACACTGCATTTTTCTTGACACAAGAGGGAGCCATTTAAATTCTTCTTATGAAAAAAGGAGTAAAAAGAATGAAGACAAAATAAATACCTGAATACACGGGTGGTCACGTTGATGTCCTTTCAATGTAGACATCTTATTTCTGAACCCTACATAGTTTTGTCTTATTCTATGTAATCACACTGTATGAAGCATCTTTTGGATTTCCGTGTGTGCAGCTATCACATTGAGGGTGCATTGAATGCAGTGTGGCACAAATGCAGTGAAATTACGCTATTTTAAAATAGTTTTAATGCTGCAGGTTATGTGACAGTTCCCAATGAATTGCTTTACAAAATTGCCAGCCTTGTTCTCAGGTTAAGCCTCACATAATCCTCAGATCACACAGAGCCTCTGTTCCTTGGGTTATTAGCTTCTGTAGGGCAGCTCCACATTTTCAGGTTCAGTGAAGGACACATCCTCCCTTTCATCAAAACGAGAATGAGCAGGAGCTGTGGACACTTTTCAAGGTCAAAGCTGAGACTTATCTCCAGGAGGGTTGGGAGTGAGCAGTGCTGCAGCAGAGGCAAAGACACACGGTGCCTCTGCTGACTCATCACCTCACTGCTGCTTGTGCTGACAGGTTGTCCTGGATCCCTGCCACCTCCCCTTGCAGTTCTGCAAGGTAGGCTATATAAACCAGGATAAATGAAAGAATATGGGGGGAGGGGGCAGGAAGTCATAACTGGAAGAAAATTGATCAGGATACTGCAGGACATGTATTTCCTGAGACATCCTAGAGGCTGCAGGATACTTTGTGTTGTAAATAAAAGGAATATGGGTGAAGATACACAGTAGTCTTTCTGCAAAGGACTCAAAGTTAGATAAATATTTTAGAAGATAAATTAATATTATTTAGGCATCAATTCAGTGAGCCTTGCAATAACTGCTCTTGACAAGAGTGTAAACTGACAGCTTGATACTGCTGTAATTCAGCATTTGAACCACTACTTATTTAGATCTGGCAGCTAGCAGTAGACTATGATTTTATAGTGGCAGTAGTATTTTATTGAAAGCCAAACCCTTTCTTTCTGCTCTGATTTGAATATAGGAAACCATTTGGATTGCATAAATTATGAGTGCTTGGAGCACAGAACATCAACACTATTCTGCATTTAAATTACTTGTTAGTCCTGTGGTTGTACAGAACTGCAATTTATGTGGGACCATTTTCCACAAGCACCAGTTAAGTTTCACAGATGGCCATAGACGTACGGTTATAAGTTGCGTGGTTTACTTGGAAGTACAGCCATGTATGTTTAAAGCACAGTGAGGCACAGTTGATCTGAATGCATTATCCCAGGAAGTTAAGAGTTTTCCTGTAAGAATCTACTCCTACAAAAGGGCTGATAATGTGAATACCTATCCAAAACAATGTTTTCCCTAGTGAAAGTAAACCATAGAGTTAGTAAGTCTAATCCAGTTTTATTTTCGGTCAGCTATTGGAGCCAGAATAGATTGCCTGGTTCAATCTAGGTACTGTATTTTTTCTGTTTTTTTTTTCTTTTTTTTTTTGTCATGTATAGGTATTCTGTTTCTCTTAATCTATAATTTTCACTTTAAACTCTTGTCTGCATGTGTACAAAATACTGGATACAGGTAAGGAAGAAAAAAAAGTATCAAGTCAAGTTGGTGCCCCTGGAGGTAATAAATGAAAAAGGAAATATTTTGAACTGATACATAAAAATAGAAGTAGTCTAATAGCAAGTCATTTTAAATCAATGAGTACTTTGTAGATACCCCTTGTGAGGTTTCATATTTCTGATATGCAAGAGGAATCACTTCATAACCATGTTTATCATGCGAGACAAAGCCTGCATACATTGCTTTACCATTAGTAACTTCTAAGACTGGCATGTCTTTCATATTGTATTAGTATACACTACTTCCCAGTCTTCAGTGTCAGAACCTCAGGACCCTGTTTTCATGGGGCAATTTCCTCACATGGAGAGCAATTCACATGCTGCTGTAACTGGATGTTAGGGTGACAGTCAATATAAATAATGAAATAGTATGCATCCACTAAGTTTTGGCTGATGGTATTAACATTTTATCTAGTACGTATGCTTTGGCTTCCTCCCCCAACAAATAATGGAATGAGAAGGTAGAAAACTGTGGCGCTGAGTCACTTCGGCTTAGGCTAGAGTGAGTCAGGAACTCAGCAGCTCAGCTGGGAGAATTGATCATATTATCTGAGAGACACAGAGAATTGCTGGCTATAACTGACAGGCAAGATTCTTCAGGGGCAGGGTAAATCCAGTTTTGTATTTTAACATCCTGAGGGGCAGTAGTCTAGATTTTTCCAATAAACCATTTGCGAATCATAACTTTTGTAGCCATTATTGCTGTGAGAGTCCCTAAATTTGAGGATTGAGTATATGGTTTAGGGTGAACAATCCAATTATATTTAGCAACTTCCATAAGAAGCCTTTCTTCTTGCATTTTTCTGGGCACCCTGGCAACCACAAAACATTAAAAGGAACAAAATCTGAGTTTAACGTAAGCTTTAGAGGCAGTACTAAAGTATAACATCAACTTTGGACTTGTGTTCATATTTAAAGTTCTTCCCTCAGACCTGCTCAGATGTTTCCACTCCATATGGCTTCATGTGTAGCAGTACAGTAAACTGCTAGCTAGTAACACAAAATACCACATATTTTCACCGTGCCATTCCCAGCTAACAGCTTCAGTGCCTAGAGCTGTGTAGCAGTAGCACAGTCTGTTCCCAAATAAGTTACTCTTTCTGTTTATAAGCATGACTAATTAATGCAGGTGCAGCACTGAGCTGCCACAGCTCTGCTCTTTCCCATCTGGAACCAGTCAGCTGTGATGCTCACCTGGAATTGCTATGCTGTGCCATTGGACAGCATAGGGAGCACTGAGAAAGCATCCTACTCTGTTTTCTGTCATCCCATACACCTTTCGTCTGCCTTGTTACTATAAGCTACCATAAACAAGTGCCACAGCAGGGAAATCTGTCTAAAGCCCTTGCCCATGGTTATAGCATATGCAAAGACAATGGCTCTGTCTAAAGTAGGCTTATGCCCAGTATTGGGAAAAAAAACCCTCTCTCAGTGGGATGGTGGTGGGAGAAGGCAGAGCCTGGCATTTGTCCTTGATGCTGTAGTCTTGGGCTTTCTGCTCCTTTCACAGAGCTGAATCTGCCCTTAGTGCAGTAACCCAATTAGCACAGACTCCACTGGGAAGCTGCAAACACAGTATGTCCAAAAGACATTTCACACCACAGGAAGAGTCTGACGTGCCTCCTCATCTTCAAGGAGCCTACTTAATAGCCCCAAAAGGTAACAAATACTTCTTTCATAGTAGGATTTTGTCTTTAGCATCATCACTGTTCCCTGTTGAGATTTTGTAAATTTAAGCTTTGTCTCTGTTGAGAAATGCTACTTTTCACAAGCCACAAATGCCCACAGCTCTTAGGGATTAAGGATTTTCTTGAGTATAATGAAACTGCATTTGAGCACCTACTTACTGTAGTCTTACCAGCTTCATATGCCACTAACTTAGTTGCCAACACCATCCAAGCTTTAAGCACTTTTTTTTCCATAATATCCTGACAAAAATACACTGGCATTGCCTCTGTCTTATGAGCTAATACGGCACCCCTCCTTGGGACTCCTCAGGTAACAGTCAATAGTATTGGCTAGCCAATATGGCTTTAAAAAAAATACCACATACTTCCTTAAAGGAAAATCCATAACACCCCAAAACAAGAAAAAGCCTTAAAAAAATGTCCCCTGCTAACAACAAAAAAATTCCAAAAACAGTACCACGCAAAAAGCCAAAGTCATCAAGAGTCTCAAGCAGAACTATGCAGATGCAAGTCTCCACATCCAGAGAGATCAGTTTCCAGTTTAGAGATCAACAACTGTCTTAAGTTTATCAACTACGCCTTTTTCAACAAACAGCAGAAGAATATTCATGTTGGTGAAAAATTATAGGACAGTGTCTCTCTTCATCACTTTTACATGTTATTCTGTATTTACACAAGAAAACAATTTTATAATTACGTGTTCTATTTCAAAATACATTCTAAGCTTAGGAACATTACATAAAAGATGCTTCAGAGCACAAACAATTTTGTGTTATATTTAGAGCCAAGTTGTTTTGGTTCAACCGAGTAACCCAGATCTTGCCAGTCAGCTCCCTCACATTTGACTTTTTTTTTTTTTTTACATATTTCGTAGTACTTAATCTCAAGACAACTTAACTAGTACCTCTGCTAATCGGCACTTGTTGCTTTCTCTGCAAAAAGATAAATATACCAGTCATTATAAGAAAAGCTCCTTATTCTTCTACTTTTCTCAGAGCAAAAGGGACTAAAACCCTCTTATTAAATTACACATGCCAGCAGATTAAGAAAACAAACAAGTCCCAATGAAAATTCTTACCATTGCAGGTCACCAAAAAAAAAAAATAAATCCAAAGTAGGACAAAAAACTGGTATGAAAAAGGCTGTATGCTTTCTTACTAGGAGGCTTGTTCTCTTATATAGTGTGCTCTTACTAAGTTATCAGCATTGGCTGATGGGTTGCAGGGTCTCAGCTGTACCTGCTTCTTGGCCATTTAACTCCTGTCTTTCTGGTCCCAGTTTTCAACAGATCTAAATGCAAAAAAATGCTTAAGGTTTTGAATTGTTTAGTAGAACATAGCTTAAAGCATTTGTAGTACCCCACAAAACACAGTATAGCTCAACATAACTGCTTTTCTCCTGCATAATTTCTTTTTTTCCCCTTAATTTTTCCATTTTCTTTTTTACTTACCTGCTCTCCCATTTGTTGCCTGTCAGAAGAGATAACAGGTGTAAAATTTCATCGGAAAAGGAGGCAGGGACCTCATCACAGAAAATGCACTCATTCATATGGCAGTTACAACTCTTTGTTTTGTTACAGTGACAAGGCTGGCTTAAAAAGAAGAGCAAAACTTCTTACATTGATTCTATCAATCAAATAATTCTGTGTAACTAGAGGGAGCTAATTAAGGAAAAGGGGAGGAATGAACAGCAGCAAATGGGATGGATGTTCCAAGAAGGATTTGCGGAAACTCTTGTTGAATTACTGCTAATTGTGCTTTCACTGTAATTGGACCATGGTGCATTAATAGTAAAGAAAAAAAATCTTGGATGTTACTGAAATGTTCTAAACCCCACTCCTTTTTAATGCAAACTTTTTAAAGTCTCAGTGTCTTCAGAGTGTCATCTACCCACTTAAACACCTAGATACACCAGTTAAGCACTACTGATTTTTTCAAATTGGTATCTGTTAGGTGCTCAGTTTCTGTTGTCAGTCGTGTGTGTTCAAGTCTACACAATGTCATAAGACTTCCCTGAAAAATTCATTGAGTTACAATAGTTAATTCTAACATATTTTAAGACATTGTATTGTATATTTTTCTGTATGTGGGTGTTATGATCAGTAATTATTGTAGTTGTCTAAGAAAGAATGTAGGCACGTGTACTTTTAGAAGGTTCTAGCAAGACCCATTGTTCAGTTGTGCAAAGTCCTGTGGCTTTCAGCCGACCAGCTGACATTAAGCCATTGAATGAAATAGTTTACAATCTTTGTCAAACACCCTGGTTATATGTAATTGTGGAATAACATCTCAGAAAACCGGTAGAAAAGCATTTGTTTTCTATGTCTTCTTAAAGAGGAGGTCAATGGTATTTTTTTCATAGAATCACAGAAGGGTTTGCGTTGGAAGGACGTTCAAGATCAGCTAGTTCCAGGCTCCTTGCCGTGGGCAGGGGCACCTTCCACAAGGCCAGGGGACTCAAAACCTGTCCAACCTGGCCTTGGACACTTCGAGACATGGGGCACCCACAGCATCTCTAGGCAGCCTGTGCTAGTGATCATCACCCTCACAGTAAAGAATTTCTTCCTATTACCAAACGTAAACCTACCTTCTGTCAGTTTTAAGCCCTTCCCTCTTGTCCTATCACAACATGGTCTTGTAAAAGGTCCCTCTGTCTCTCTTGTAGGCCCCTTTTAGGTACTAGAAGGCTGTCCTAAGGCCTCCCTGGAGCCTTCTGTTTTCTAACCTGAACAGCCCCAGCTCTCTCAGCCTGTCTTCATTGGAAAGGCGCTCCAGCCCTCTGATCATCTTCATGGATTTCCTCTGGACTTGCTCCAACAGGTCCATAACCTTTTTATATTGAGGGCCCCAGAGCTGGATGCAGCACTCCAGGTGGTGTTTCAGAAGAACCAAACGGGCAGAATCACCTCCCTTGACCTGCTGGCCACTCTGCTTTTGATGAAGCCCATGATATGATTGGCTTTCTGGGCTGCAAGCACCTGTTACAAGGTCATGTCAAGCTCCTAGTTCACAAACACTCCCAAGTCCTTTTCCTCAGGGCTGCCCTCAATCCATTCTTACCCAGCCTGTACTTGTGCTTTGAATTGCCCCAACCCAGGTGCAGGACCTTGCAGTTGGCCCTGTTGAACTCCATGGGGCTCTCACAGGCCCACCTTTCAAGCCTGTCCAAGGTCCCTCTGGATGCCATCCCTTCCCTCCAGCGTGTCAGCTGCAGCACACAGCTTGGTGTCACAAGCAGATTTGCTGAGGGTGTGCTCAACAGAGCGTCCCATAGAGCAGGCAGGGACTCTAGTGCAAAGCAGGCTCCTTACTTAGTTATGTGAGAGGTGACCATCTGCTAAAGTCACAAGAAAATGATATAGAATTTGATTTATACTTTGTAACAAGCTATCGTTTAACTTTGCCATTGTCTTCTCTCATATTCACCATTAATATATTAGCTTCACTTTGTGATATGACTAATATATTTTTCCTCCTTTTCAACTCCCCCCAAGTATGTCTTTGTAACATTTAAGTTACCATTCTGTGTGAAATAGTTTTTGATTTTCCTTCATTATTTGGGGAAAAATATTTAAAAATCCAGAATAAATCAAATGAGCCAGCAGAAACATAATTTGCAGAAGGCAGAATTATGACACAGTTATTACGGTGTGTACATACACCTGGAAACAGCTATAAAGCACCAAGGACCATTGTCATCATCCTACAGCTGATGGCACACTCATCAGCATAGTATAACCTGATATTGGTAACCAAGTGTTTTTTGTAGTATGAGGCAAAACCCAAGATGTCAACAAAATGGAGAGTTTTGTCGTGAGAGACATTAAGAATTGAAATACTTTTAAAAAAAAATCTCTATTTTTGTTTCTTTAAAATGAGGCAAGGTGATTTAACCACATGGCTACTAATGGTAACAAGAGGCAAGCAGTTAAATTTCTGTAAATCAGAAAGAGCATTAACTTCTTACAGTTTCATCTTTTCTAAAGCAAATGAAATACTGTATGATGTGGCTGCATTGCTGACTAATAATAGTACTTATCAGCAATTCTTAAATCAGTCTATAATCACCAGATTAATTAGTGTCATAATTTGGTTCTTCATTAATTAAGTAATTTGTAGCTAATTGCTAACTCCTTGTGTTTCTCAGAAATCCTTCTCCAGGATGGTGTTTTCTTTCTGCCTGTATGATACTGCCTCTAGAAGGATGCAACACAGCTGTTGAATAAGTCCATGTGCTTTTTCAAAAAAGTAGGTAAATTACATGGTATCTGGCACTTCTTACATACATGTAGTTGGTGCATGTGATCTTATTTCTGTCTGATTCATTTATTTCCATGTGATTCATTTATTTCCTCTCTTCTATTCAGTCCTGACAACATCTTTGGATTTCACTGAACTGTTCCACAAGTGAAAAGTGGATTTCACTTTGTAGGAGCCTCAATCCAGTGGAGAATACCACATGTGGCTAAAGAAGTTGGGAATCCCTTGTGAGTATCCTTCAGAATACATAGAGTAAGATGGAAAGTAAAAGTTCACTGCATCTTGCTTTGAACCAAAATGTGTCCTATCACTTTAAATGAATGGCTTTACTTGGTGGCAATTGTGACCAAAGCAAGTTGTCATGGAAACCTTGATAGGATAATAACTACCCGGACAGAGCTATAAGGCCCCAGAGACTGTGTAATCAGGTGGCCATTTATTCTGGAAGATGTGGGTTTCTGTCTAGTAAAGGAGAATGAAATCAGTTGATTAAAATGAATCTGCTGTAGTAGGATCTGATAATGAGATACAAACAGTTTTTCTTGTCTATCAAAGACAATTACTGCATGGCACTTTGATTTATTCACTGGTAAAAATATTCTGAAGCTGTTTGGAGGAGCCCAAGTGTGGATGCTAAGGAAGGTTTTGTTCCGGAAGTTAATTTTGCTCAAAGTTCTCCTCCCTTCCACGTTGTCTGCACTCTTGTTGTAATTACCATGATTGTGTTCTTTCCTGTTAGGCTGAGTATCTCTGTATTGCACTGCATTATACAGTGTACACATAACCAAAGTGCCAATTACACCACTTGAGATAAGTATCATCCTGTACAAAAAGAATGGGCTTAATTGGTCTTGTTTAATTTGAGCATTTCACAGTGTAAGTGCAAAGGGCTAAAATAATCACACAATTGTAGTTGAAAATGTTTAAAAAGTACTTGAAGTACTTTTGTGAAGCAGATGACTGGGAAGCTTATCCAGTCCTCTGAGTCATACTACTCTGGTTATCCAGGAATCCAGAATTCAAGCTGAACGTGGATACTTCCATATAGTTTTTGGAGCAGTTTCCTGAATTCGTCATGTTTTTATGTAGTTACCACAAGATAAAGAAGATGGAAACTAAAAAAAAGGCGTGGGGCTTTTTTCAAACTGGGTACTAGGAGTCTGAATCTCTCCAGGATCACATCTTGCCCTTTAAAGTTATATAAGGTAACCATTCCGAAGCATCCACTTATTTACACTAGCATCATGTTGGAGACAGTTGTGTCTTAGATTGTAGACATTCCTTGTAGGATGGTTAAAAATAAAATTGCAATTCAAACTGGCTCCCTCTGAGTTTCAAAACTGTCATGAAAGCAATCTGTTCACACAGTACTGCTATACAGCAGGACTGAATGCAGTCAGGATGTGAATAAGGGTGCTATTGAACAGCACAACACATCCTCTGTAATATGACATGGAGAGCACATCAATCTGTGCAGAGCAAATAGGGTCAAGGAGGAACTGTAGCTCCTTTATGTGCCCCCTGGTAAATATGTCCTTCCTCTGAAAGCAAAAATACTAAAAATATAGGTATATAGGGCTTCCAAAAGAATGCACTTTGCTATTTGGTCTTCAAAGCTAATGCTTATGCAATTTTGGTCAAATATCTGCATGCATGAGGCAAATCAGTGGATCCAGTCAAGTGGTTGGTACTCTGTAAGACTCCCTAAATAATATTCCTTTAAACAGATGTTTACTCAATGGAAAAAAATCATGTATGAACGGAAAATAATTGAGTGGAGGATCATTTTTGCACAGGTGCTGCAGAAGAGTGAGGAGAGAGTCTACGTTTACTTCCCTGAGTAATTTTTCTGCAGAGAGTAACAGATTCTTGAAACAACCTGTGTGATGGTTGAGTGTAAGGTAGCTCTTCAACCACAAACATAGCCAAGTTGTTCCTCTTTTGAGAACATTGGGCTGTGTACAGATGTGTTTGTCTCTCTGAAGAGAACAAGTAGTTTAACAGGGTGTCTAAAGCATCTGTAAGACCCCTAGATATTTACCTAATCAAATGAAAATCTAAGTCTTGACTTCACCTACAAATGGATTGGATTCCTGCTGTTTGGCCTTAACTCAGGATCAATTTAGAGCCTGTTTTTTGCTATCCTTACTCAAATACATGCCCCTTGGAGGACAAACCAGTTAGAGTTTGTGAGGTGGTATCTTCTTACTCTCATCAGAGCCTTAAAAATAGCAGTCCAATACAGTATTTAGTCCTGCACATGAAAGGTTTAGATGTTAGAATGCATGATTGTTTCAGGTTGTAAACCTGTTAAAGACTGCTTTGTTATCTGAATGAGCTAAAAGCAGGTATGTCTGCTATATAAATTGTGGTAATAGCCCAGCTGTGAAGTAAATGTCCCCCAAGACATTCAGCCACTGAATGATTCTAACTGCAGCATAATTCACTAATGTGAGCAGGATAGCAGTTCACAGTCATATAATGTCTGAATCATTACCGTGGAAACCTATACTGCTATTTCTACCACAAATCCTGCACTGGTTTGCATGTCTTAAGGAGACTCTGTCCTTTTGGAATGTTGTTCTATCAGTATTCACTATTGTATTTTTAACATTCAACAATTTAAAAAAACCCAAAACATAAGGGATATCCTTATGATCTGTTTTCCAAAAAAGCATGGTGTACAATGTTGGCCTGAGACAATTTCATATCTATTTACAAACTAGGAAAGAATTATAATTTTTTTGAGTGTTGGGAGAGAATGAAGAAAACGTAGTTTGAGTTTACATTTTAAGCATTGCAGTTGTGACGCTCCTGCATAAACCGGGTCAAGATGATTTGGGTGATAAGAAAGAACTGCTTAAAATGTTTTTCTTAGTGGTAAGTCCTAGACTGTAGCCTTTCAGTTTATTGCAGGAAATCGGTTGCTGTCTTACAGAGATCAGGATTTTATGTTACCTATGTTATCTTTACAGTGTTTTCAAAAAAACTTATGATGGGCTGGGAATGTAAAAAAATTCTCATAATTTATTGTCTACTTGTCCAAAAGATTTATGTATTTGTGCCTTACATCAGTATTTGCGTAGAGGAGATCTCTTGTTTACTTGTGTCTTGCAAAACTTGATTGTATTTGTAAAAATTCACATGGCTCTCTTCTGGCATATTGTAGCTGAATAGAATTTGTATAAATTCAAATTTTACTCAGGCTCTCCAACACTTTCTCATTCCCTGTCTTAGTTTCTGGTGACCATTACTCTGGTAAGAGATGTTCTATTGACGCATGGAGTTAGATACAGGAATGAGGAAGTGCTGCAGGAGTATTCTGTGGGAGTTCATCCTGAAGAAACATGTCTCAAGGAGGGATATAGCTTCCTTCATATTTGTTAAGCTCTCTATCAATATGAAAGCTGTGACTTTGTTCAGTTTTAAAATGTGGTATGTTGTCATATTTGAAATATGATATTCATCTCACAGAGGCTAGCTTTTGCTAAATTAAATTCATACTACTGGAGCAGCTCTGAATTATGATATACAGTTGAAAGATTCTGTCACTGTCAATATCCGAAAAAAGCTGTGCTAAAATTTTATTCTTTCTGCAGCAGTAACTTTATGGTGGTCCCTGAATTCAATATGGCCAATGGAAATTGCTAGCAATGTAGCCTTAGGCTTTGAAACTTTTGTTATCTGAGACATGGATATGCTGAGCTTTAGTCAATGTCTAAGTAATTGATGAATATTCATAAATTTTTAAGTTAAATACTTCCCCAAAAGCAGAGTAGTGGGAGGAAATAGATGGTTCTAATGCTGCTTTTACTATTCTGTGCTAGTCCTTACCACTTCTGAATTGTAGAAATAAATGTTGACTCCAGTCCTGGTAAAAATCATCTTGCTTGGTTGTCTTGTATGCCGGCAGTCAGGTCCCCTTCCCATGGACTGCACTGTTGCAGCACACCTGGTGCATACCAGCTGGGAAATAAATCTTATGCAAGGTTAAAAGTCTGATGAAAATATGTGTTGTTACAATAACAATAGGTAAAATTACACTTTTTCTTTTAACTTCATTTGTTCTAGAGCTTCTTATCTTCCCATTTTCCTTTCAATCCCTTTTGTACTTGATTACATTTACAGTGTCAAGATCCACATGACAATGTCCCTTTCTGTCTGCAAACCAGATTCTGTGGCTACCAGCATATGAAATAAATTATTTGATTAGTCCAAGCGCCTTTCAGCCTCTGATATGAATGGCCTTTGCCCATTTACATTTGGTCATCTGAAAGCAGCCTATGAAATTGTTTCTTTTGGAATCTGTTGGTAACATACTGTTGCCACTCTCACTATTCCTTTCTGCTATGACGGCTCACAGTGCAACTGGCATTTCATAGGTACTTGGTTTCTCAGCCTAAATCCTAGGTCTCAGCAACTCTGTCTATACTGATGAATTGCTTTTTTCAGACTCTCACAGTATTAGTAGCTCCCAGAACACACCAGTTCCAGATATTTGGGTTATTGGTATGTCTTGGGAAGTGATACTTTTCAGTCTTGTGTGCTTATCACCTTTTTACTGTGACAAAAAATATTTGTGGTACTTTTATATAGCCATACTAAGGCAGTCATGAGAAGGTTCTCTGAATTCACTTCCACAACACATGAATAAAATTATTTTAGCATTACCTTGTATTATCATTGTACATTATATCATTGTATCAATTATCATTGTACATTTGCTCTGGCCAGAGAAACAATGTATAATCATATATATATATATATGACAGAAATTTTATATTTCTGAGTGAGAAGTAGCAGTATAGTGATGCACAATATGCAAACACTGATTCTACTCATTTTCCCATGATTAGTAAATAGTCCCTATATTGGAAGGCCAGTTTAAGCACATTTAGGTTTCTGGTGCCAAGAGAGAGGAGTATTCTGTGATTGTCCTCCAGACCGTTCCCTTCAATGTCTTCCTCCTTGGAAACAATACACACAAAATGAGTAATGCTTATGCTGGTGTGGACCCAGGCACATGCACTTGTACCCAGGGAATAACAGATGCTCTCAGATTCCATGCTAGGGGCAGAACCAGAACGGCCAGAACAGATTTAGATTAATAAAAAATGTATTCTTTGTCTGTAACAGATTATCTGTAAGACAACATGTTCCTAAAACAGCTGATTTTTCTCTTTTCATAAAAAAAAGTTAAACTGAAATAATTTTATTTGTAGAGAATATTCTGGCAACACATGGAAATTAGACTAGTTCCATTTGCCTTTTCATTCCCTCTTTCCTGATGTTGAAAAGGCTGGATTGTTTTCATCAGTAAAGATTGTAAAGGGTGCTCGTGAAACCTTGCAAATGGCCTTTGAATTTACACAGACAGTCATTTAATTTTGTTGTCATTATGAATTGTTACTGTTGGAATAGCGTTTATTATGTCATCTAACTTTCTGTGCAGTGAACTAAGTGCAGGGCTAGAAAGATTTTGCCTTCATGCAAAGCTTACTTATTTATTTCTAAGTGTTCCTGTAATTTTGTTTTGTCACCAAGCTATAGAAAATGGTAATTGATGAACTGTACATGTGTTCATTCAATAATGTGATTTGAAATAGGCTGAGACTTCTGGGTGGGGGAAGAAACAAGTGTTAAATATCAACTAGTGAGAAGTTGAACTAGGAGCTTTTACTCCTTTACCTCATTTAGTTGACCAGTCAAGTGAAGTTGTAGGAGCAACACAGGTCTTTCTTTCATGGTTACACCAACTGTGATGCCAAGAATAGTTGATAATCTCTCCTGTAAGGTGGAGCATATGCTATATATGGATTAATTGTTGAATTGTCATAGGAAAATAGGAAGAGGACTGAAATGATCTCTGTGTCACTAGGTTTAGCCTCCAGCTGTTTTCAGAAATCATATCACAGAACATATTAGAGTCCCTTTCATGGACAGCTTAAGATGCGTTGTGAAGTGAGTGATATTTCTAGTGCTCACTACTTTTGATGGAAGGCTCTTGCAAAAATGCATTTTACTGATTAAACTAGGAGCCTCTTGCTAATTCTGGCCTAAGTATTTGTGGCCATTATGAATCCATTTGTCCTTTTGCCAGTATTCTTTAGCCTAGATTGATCTCTCCTTGCTGGTGTTCTGCTATCAGATGTTGTGGTGGGTTGACTATGACTGGATGCCAGGTGCCTGCCAAGGTGTTCTATCACTTCTCTCATCAACTAGACAGGGAGAGAAAATATAACAAAAAGCTCATGGGTCAAGATAAGGGCAGGGAGAGATCAGTCACCAATTAATGCCAAAGACAAAACAGACTTGACTCAGGGAAATTGATTTATTACCAAACAAATCAGAGTAGAATAATGAGAAATCTTACTAAATCTTAAAACACCTCTCCCAAACTCCTTCTACCTTCTCGGGCTCAGCTTCACTCCCCATTTTCTTTACCTCTCTCCCCAAAAGAGTACAGGGGGACAAGGAATGGCAGGTGTGGTTACTCCTCACATTCTTTGCCTCCTCTAGTGTGAGATCCCTACTAGGAGAAAGCCCTCCCCGATCATCTGCACTGTGAGTTCTTCCCATGAACTGCAGTTCTTCATGAATTTCTCCAACATGAATCCCTTCCACCAGGTGCAGTTCTCCAGGAACAGACTGCTCCAGCATGCATCTCCCATGGGTTCACAAGTCCTCCCAGCAAAACTGCTTCAGTGTGGCCTCCTCTCTCCATGAGTCCACAGGTCCTGACAGAAGCCTGCTTCCCAAGGGACCACAACCTCCTTTGGGCATCCCCTTGCTCTGACGTGAGGTTTTCTATGGTCTTGCAAGTGGATCTTTACTCCACCATGGACCTCCATGGGTTTTAGGGGCCCGACTGCCTCACCATGCTCTTCATCACCGGTTGCAGAGGGACCTCAGCTCTGGCACCCGGAGCATCTCCACTCCCTCCTTCTCCACTGACTCTGGTGTCTGTAGAGCTGTTGCTCTTTCTGGCTGCTGTTTTTCTGCAGATTTGTTTTCTTCCCTTCTTAAATCTGTTATGCCAGATGTGCTACCACCATTGCTGATGGGCTCAGCCTTGGCCACTGGCATGTCTGTCTTGGAGCTGGCTGGTCTTGGCTCTGTTGGACATGGAGGAAACTTCAGGCAGTTTCTCACAGAAGCCACCCCTGTAGCCCTCCCACTATCAAAATCTTGCCATGCAATCCCAATGCATATGTGGTATCATAATTGGCTTAATTTTCTCTTTCCCAGTTTAAGTGTGCCAGTCTCTCTAAGTCTTCCCTCAGAAGATAGAGAATCTGTCTATTCCTTTGATTTTCTTTGAAGAATTCTCTGCACCTGATTTAGTTTGTATCTTTTTTAACATAGATGTTTGGAAGTATAGACTGCATTTGTGCTGCAACCCCAATAGTGCTTTATACAATAGCATTTATACTTTTCTTTTCGGAAAATAATTTTCCTCATGCATCATATGATTTCAGTTGTCTTATTCAAAGCTGTATCAAATGGGTGTCTTGGGTATCCTATGATGGCCATCCTTTTTCTATACTGCCTCCAGTTCTCTATATTTCATAGCAGCCCTCAAGTGCATAACACTGTATTTTGCAGTATTAAAATTTAATCGAGTTTCTATGACTTCAGTCCTCAAGGTCATAGAGCTCTTTGTGTATGATATTCTGGTCCTCAGCCAAGACTGTTGCTGCTTCACAATTTTTCATCAGCAAACAGTAATTAATACATGTATTTTTTTTGTGTCCAGGTCATCAGTGAAAATATTAAGAAAAGACTTATCCTCAAATGGATTCTTGAAGGTCTCCTTTAAGACTTGCCCCTCAAATGAGTAGTTCTGCTTTCAGTACATATCATTACGTTCTGTTGAGCCTGTTTCTTACCTACCTTGCATTTCTTGTGCTCGTTTCCTTCATCATGTCCAAGTAATATTCCATGCAGATCAAGTCAGTGCTGAAAGTAATTGTGTTCCTTGGAGGTGTATGCTTATCTTTTCAATACCTTTCTGAAGTAGAGATGTAATCTTTTCCAGCTCCATTGATTTTATTTAAAATACTGTAAGTTATTTAGGGAAAAAAACCAGGCAAAATCATTTTTCAGTGGAGACCAAGGAGACAGCTTATAGATCCTTTTCTCTCTCTGTGTATCTATCAGTGAATGTATGGGTACAGCGAATGATGGGGGCAGACTTCCATGTTGGAATTGTTGGTGTGTTACCTGCAGTCTGAGTCTTTAGGAGCCCCAGCCGTGGGTCTGTGCAGCTGTCTTCATCACCATCAGATTCACATGACCTGTACTCCTTGTTTTCTCAACACTGGTATTTAGGAAAATCATTGTGCTTGCATGGCTTTGAGTTATTGAAAACAGAGTATTTTTTCTCTTGGAACCTGTCATCTTTCCAAATATTTATGTGGGATCACCTAGAGCCTTAAAATATTATTTTTAATAGTGTTTTAGTGTAAGAAATATTTTAACAGTACTCCATTTCTCGTATCTGTGATATGTTGCCATAACTCCACAATGCTCAAGCTCAGTTTGTCCATTCACAAAGGTTTATTATTTTCCCTCCCCGTAATATGGGACTGNCTCTAGTGTGAGATCCCTACTAGGAGAAAGCCCTCCCCGATCATCTGCACTGTGAGTTCTTCCCATGAACTGCAGTTCTTCATGAATTTCTCCAACATGAATCCCTTCCACCAGGTGCAGTTCTCCAGGAACAGACTGCTCCAGCATGCATCTCCCATGGGTTCACAAGTCCTCCCAGCAAAACTGCTTCAGTGTGGCCTCCTCTCTCCATGAGTCCACAGGTCCTGACAGAAGCCTGCTTCCCAAGGGACCACAACCTCCTTTGGGCATCCCCTTGCTCTGACGTGAGGTTTTCTATGGTCTTGCAAGTGGATCTTTACTCCACCATGGACCTCCATGGGTTTTAGGGGCCCGACTGCCTCACCATGCTCTTCATCACCGGTTGCAGAGGGACCTCAGCTCTGGCACCCGGAGCATCTCCACTCCCTCCTTCTCCACTGACTCTGGTGTCTGTAGAGCTGTTGCTCTTTCTGGCTGCTGTTTTTCTGCAGATTTGTTTTCTTCCCTTCTTAAATCTGTTATGCCAGATGTGCTACCACCATTGCTGATGGGCTCAGCCTTGGCCACTGGCATGTCTGTCTTGGAGCTGGCTGGTCTTGGCTCTGTTGGACATGGAGGAAACTTCAGGCAGTTTCTCACAGAAGCCACCCCTGTAGCCCTCCCACTATCAAAATCTTGCCATGCAATCCCAATGCATATGTGGTATCATAATTGGCTTAATTTTCTCTTTCCCAGTTTAAGTGTGCCAGTCTCTCTAAGTCTTCCCTCAGAAGACAGAGAATCTGTCTATTCCTTTGATTTTCTTTGAAGAATTCTCTGCACCTGATTTAGTTTGTATCTTTTTTAACATAGATGTTTGGAAGTATAGACTGCATTTGTGCTGCAACACCAATAGTGCTTTATACAATAGCATTTATACTTTTCTTTTCTGAAAATAATTTTCCTCATGCATCATATGATTTCAGTTGTCTTATTCAAAGCTGTATCAAATGGGTGTCTTGGGTATCCTATGATGGCCATCCTTTTTCTATACTGCCTCCAGTTCTCTATATTTCATAGCAGCCCTCAAGTGCATAACACTGTATTTTGCAGTATTAAAATTTAATCGAGTTTCTATGACTTCAGTCCTCAAGGTCATAGAGCTCTTTGTGTATGATATTCTGGTCCTCAGCCAAGACTGTTGCTGCTTCACAATTTTTCATCAGCAAACAGTAATTAATACATGTATTTTTTTTGTGTCCAGGTCATCAGTGAAAATATTAAGAAAAGACTTATCCTCAAATGGATTCTTGAAGGTCTCCTTTAAGACTTGCCCCTCAAATGAGTAGTTCTGCTTTCAGTACATATCATTACGTTCTGTTGAGCCTGTTTCTTACCTACCTTGCATTTCTTGTGCTCGTTTCCTTCATCATGTCCAAGTAATATTCCATGCAGATCAAGTCAGTGCTGAAAGTAATTGTGTTCCTTGGAGGTGTATGCTTATCTTTTCAATACCTTTCTGAAGTAGAGATGTAATCTTTTCCAGCTCCATTGATTTTATTTAAAATACTGTAAGTTATTTAGGGAAAAAAACCAGGCAAAATCATTTTTCAGTGGAGACCAAGGAGACAGCTTATAGATCCTTTTCTCTCTCTGTGTATCTATCAGTGAATGTATGGGTACAGCGAATGATGGGGGCAGACTTCCATGTTGGAATTGTTGGTGTGTTACCTGCAGTCTGAGTCTTTAGGAGCCCCAGCCGTGGGTCTGTGCAGCTGTCTTCATCACCATCAGATTCACATGACCTGTACTCCTTGTTTTCTCAACACTGGTATTTAGGAAAATCATTGTGCTTGCATGGCTTTGAGTTATTGAAAACAGAGTATTTTTTCTCTTGGAACCTGTCATCTTTCCAAATATTTATGTGGGATCACCTAGAGCCTTAAAATATTATTTTTAATAGTGTTTTAGTGTAAGAAATATTTTAACAGTACTCCATTTCTCGTATCTGTGATATGTTGCCATAACTCCACAATGCTCAAGCTCAGTTTGTCCATTCACAAAGGTTTATTATTTTCCCTCCCCGTAATATGGGACTGACTACAAGCGAAGGTGCCAGCCATGGTTGGCCTGATCTCAGGATAATGTTCATAATTAGATAATAACATTGCTTTGTAGGCTTGTCCTCATTTCACTGGACATCTCTTCTGGTACAAAGTAGTCCTCTGACATCATGGTAGGCAGCAGTCCAGTGGTGTCTTGGTTCTTACCATGTGTGTCAGTCTTTCACTTAACTTTCATATACTTAAGTTAATTACTTCCATTCTGTGTGAGGCAATATCTCTTCAGTCAGATGGTGCTTCCGAAGTCTGATCACCATGTCTTTCCTTCTAAAGAGATATAATTTACATTTAACACAATACTAAAAAGATATTTTCTGTCTCATCTATGTTCAATAGCAAATCTGTGCTTTTCAAATGGAGATGGAGAGAGGATCCTGTGAACTACTGCGAACCTACAAATGCTTCTGGTAGCAGTAGGAGCTGGCACCATTCAATAACCCACTTGGATTCTAAAAGTTAAGGTTAATGGGAAGCTTGTGCTTGTGCAAAATTTTATTGACTAGCCCTTGGAGCTAGCTAGACCACCAGTGTGGATCCTATAAAAGCCTTTTCCCCCACAGAAGAAAATTCCCTATCCTAAAATGGAGATGCTCTGATGTCAATTCACTTTTAGCATTTCTCTATTTCTGTCTTGTGTAATCAATCTTAGTCAAAAGCTTTCTTTCATATTCTAATTATGAAATGCCAAAGGGACCCACATCTCAGATGAGGTCTTTAAGGGCTATTGATAATGCATATAACCTTTTCCAGCACCAAGACTTGAACTCAAAGTTAGCAGAAAAAGGCAGGAGCTGAAATTAATGTTTTTACCAGTGAGTATAATTAGCCAATAGAGCAGCTTTTGGTAGGAGTAGCTGATCCACAGTCATAAAAATGTCAAAGACTTACTGTGTTGTTGTTTGTTTCCTTGTATTTAATGTGAGCCATATGGCAATGAACAATACTTCATTTTGAGTATCCAAGAAGGGAAATTCTTATTAACAAAAGCTTTATAGTAGCATGTGTGAAAGAGGGCTTTCATTATACTTGTAGGGTTAATTTATATGGGGTAATGTTTGGTCTCAGTTAATCCATCTGTCCAACATTTTAACAATATTTTAATGAAACTTTGAGCTAGATGTCAATGTAGAAAGAGTTGCCTATTTTAACCATTAATTTTCAGTAAAGTATTGAGGAATGAAAAACTGAAAACCTAACTCTAAAAAAGGGGAATTACAATGATTGTCATTGATTTTAACACGGTCAACATTTTATGGAGCATTTATATTTCAACAACTGAAGTAGGAAAATAAAAATTTATACATATTCAAGATTACCTTTAAGCTTGTAAGGGGCAGTTATTGTAAAACCTGGAATTCTCTCATGCATAGTGGCTCATGATGTTTTATAGTGTTTTATAATACATAACCAAAAAAAAAAAACCAAAAACCACAAGAAAACTACCTTTGTAAAACCTAAATTGTGTCTCAGCTTCCTTCCTAATTCATAATAGTCACAAAGCTGGTCCCAAATCTGTCATTGGTAAATGAAAACTGAAATGATACTGGTCATTCTCAGCCCTTTGACCAAAAGTGTCCAGCAGGAGTTAATCTATGTTCATGCATACAATTTTTAACTTCCTGGTGAATCATTCAATTGGTTACTGCTGGTGAAGGATCGTAACAGGAGTTGGACTTCAGTGATCTTTATGGGTCCCTTCCAGCTCAGGACATTCTATGATTCTATGATCAGGACGCTACTAGACCTTAATGGTCCTGACCAACATCCCCTTGGGCCACTGTCTACACCTCTGTCCATGGGTCTGGGAGCCTGATTTCAGCTTAGCGCAGGGCCTTCAGTCTTTGCTTGAGCTGTATCAGAGGACTTCTAGTTTCCAGCTCAGCCACAGCCCTGCCAGGCCATGGGCTGTGTTGATCAAGACCCTAACCTGAAGGCTACTTTCATGACTTGACCTCAGACCTACCTCGTCACCAGGAATTTGCCTGATGATCTTCACTCTTGATTGAGCCTGGCTGCCATCTCTAGGTCTGTCCTGCCTTCTCCACCTTGTCTGGGTACTGTGGAGCTGGGCCCTGGCTGGCAAGACACCCGATCTGCTGGCTGGACATCTTGCTTAGCTTCCACCTTCCCTTCCATTACGGAACAACCAGCCCTTACTGTATACCGCTGTAATGGTCCACTAAAAGAGATAGAAAAACTTTGATTCAGCTTCTGTTCTAGTGGACAAAGGGATGTTGCTTATGGATGTTGGGGTCATGGGTTGAATCAGTCCCTGAAATATTAAAAAAAAATCTGAGGCAGAGTAGTTAAATTCTGACAACTAAAAAGATTTTGTTTAATGGTTACATTCATGAGTCTGTGGTTAAGGAGTTGTTACAGAGCTGTGCTTGGTCATGTGCAGTAGAGTATTGAATCTGTTTGGGACTGTAGTTAGCAAACTTATAGATAATATTCAAATCAATTGCAAAACAAGAAGCTTTTATCAGGCTGTCATTTCTTAACTTTAGAATAGTTAGGTATCACTTAACTGCCTCAAGTGGCTGGGTGGGCAATTCCTGCATTCTTGATTTACTAAGTCTTTCGAATTTCACTGGTTTTAGACCTTCAAGTGCACTTATGGCCAGATAATGTTTTAGTTTCTGTGGCTTTTGGATGCATGTAACTTTTGCTTATGCTGCACAGCCTTCCTATCCCACCTCCCTTTCCTTATTATGTGTGTAATATTTTTTGTTATCAGGCTCTTACATCTAGCTGTACATGACTCATGGCCCATTGCAGCTCAGTCAAATGTCACTGTTATGAATATATTGAAAAATGAGCCTGCCTTGCACATCTTGCTGCAATATTTATTATTCATCTCTTGCTGGGGTGAGTGGAAAGATTCCCATGAGGCTACAAAGACATTTGGAGCAGGTCAGTCTCCTTTAGTGTGCCTGACTACCGCGCAAAAACAAAAGGCCCGGCTGTATACTGGGTAGTCATCGCTTTTATAACTTTAATGTAGTCACTACCGGTGACTAAAATGGAAGTGTCAGTGTCCTCTGGTTGCAAGACTTTACACACCCAGGGCCTCTGAAGAGCTCATAGATTTTCACATGGGCTAACAACAAGTTGCCTTAAGAACACTTCTACTTCTTGAATAAGGGGGCTGTAGCAGATGTCCACTGCATTGGCACCCATGATGGTCTGTCCGCCAATCCTAATATGAAAATTGCCAGCTGGCTCATATCCATCCATAGAGCTCTGTGCATTCCTACTACTCTCAATATAAAGGGCAAATTGCTGATCTTCCCAGTCTCTCCTTCCTCTCCTTTCTTTTTGAATTTTGTTTTAACCCTTATAATGGCATTTCATTCCTGTTGTCTTTTTTTGCTTGTTTACACACTCCTCCCTAGGCCCACAATTGCTTTTCCCCATATTCTCTCGATCCCACTCTTTTGTGTCTGTCTATCTTCCTTTGTCAACACTTTGACTTTGGTATCTTCACATCAGTAGATATCTGGGAATAGTGGAAGACACCTCAACAGATGCACTTTGATGCCATTCCCTCAGTTCCTCAGATGCTGTTCTTTTTCCTCTATTGTCTTCCATGGCCCTCAAGACTTACCTTTTTCTAAGGCAATCCACTTGAAACAAAGCCTGTCTGTTTTCTCATGGTCTTCAAAGCATTGTTATTACTTAATTATTAAGTAAAATTGTGGAGGCACTGATGCTTTCTTAAGAAAAATCTCGGTGTATTATACCAGCCAGGATGATTTGTGATATTCTAGTTTATTGATGTTGTAGATGAGGGGGTCGAGTCTACCAGTAGCAGATTTGCAGATGACACCAAGTTGGGTGCAAGTGTTGATCTGTTTGAGGGTAGGAGGGCTCTGCAGAGGGACATGGAAAGGCTGGATAGAAGGGCCGAATCCAACAATATGAGGTTTAACAGACAAGTGCCGAGTCCTGCACTTTGGTCACAACAACCCCATGAAGCACTGCAGGTTGGGGACAGAGTGGATGGACAGCAGCCAGGCAGAAAGGGACCTGTGGGTGCTGGTTGACAGCGACTGAACATGAGCCAGCGGGGTGTACACATGGCCAAGAAGGCCGATGGCATCCTGGCCTGTATCAGCAATAGTGTGGCCAGCAGGACCAGGGCAGTCATTCTTCCCCTATACTTGGCACCAGTCAGGCCACACCTTGCGTGCTGTGTCCAGTTCTGGGCCCCTCAACTTAGGAAGGACATTGAGGCGCTGGAGTGTGTCCAGAGAAGGGCAATGGAGCTGGTGAAGGGTCTGGAGCACAAGTCCTATGAGGAGCAGCTGAGGGAGCTGGGGTTGTTTAGCCTGGAGGGGGCTCAGGGGAGACCTTATCACTCTCTACAAGGACCTAAAAGGAGAGTGTACCCAGGTGGGGGTAGGTATCTTCTTCCAGGCATCCAGTGACAGGACAAGAGGACACAGTCTTAAGCTGCGCCAGCAGAGGTTTTGGCTGGACATTAGGAAGAAGTTCTTCAAGAAAGAGTGATTGGGCATTGGAATGGGCTGCCCAGGGAGATAGTGGAGTCACCATCCCTGGAAGCGTTTAGGAAAAGACAGGATGTGGCACTCGGTGCCATGATCTAGTTGAAAAGGTAGTGTTAGGTCAGAGGTTGGACTCAATGATCTCAAAGGTCTTTTCCAACCTAGCTGATTCTGTGATTCTGTGATTCTGTGAGGATGAATAGGATCTGGGCTTGGTTTTCATGGAATTCTGTTTCTTCTAGACAGGCCCAGCCTGACCACCTTTATATACAGTCAAAGAAATCACATGTGCAGTTTGTCGTGAGCAGTATGATTAAAATGTACCTTTTTAAAAGATGTCAAGATCGTTTGATATGATAACATTTGACCTGTGCCAGTTTGTGTGGGCTCACTTGTTAGGCAGAGCTCCATAATAGCTGTGATATTCCAGCAGGTTTTTTCCTGGATATCACAGCAAAACAAGAATTCACTGGCTCAATTTTAAAGCAGGGGAAAGAAAACAACATAGAAAAATTAAAATTAATGCAAATTAAAATTTGCAAATGATGCAAATGGTTGGAGCAGTCATCATACACATTTAATCCCTGCTTAAAAGTCTGCTTCTACTTCTAAAAAAGTAAAACTGAGTAATATTGATTTTATATTATCTCTTTGGTCTGACATTTATTCATTTCTACTGCAGGAGGTGCAAATTCCCTTAAAATAGTATTTTCTGAAAATACATTACTACGGCACAAATGAGTATTTTGAATCCATTGCTCCTAGTTAACTGGTTTTCTTTGCTAAGCCTTGAAATTATCTAATTGATTCTCCATTGGGGCTGATGTGAATTAAGACTACCTCTGCAGAAATAAGTGGAAGAATAGAAAGATAAGAGCATGGGGAATAAGGCTCAACATCTCTGGAGGGAGGTGACATTTTTGTCTGAAAAGACTGTCAGCTCTTATAGTATTTATGACTGATTCTCAGAAGACAAACATCTAAAATTAAATGCGTCAGATTTGCAAGTGACAAATGAGTCATGGGTAGATGTAGAGAAAAGTAGAAAAACCAGCAATGACAGAATGTGGGTGTTAAGAATAATACAAAATAAATCTGAGATCTGATAGCTGAATATTCATAAGTAATCTCATTCTGTTTCAAATTTTTAGAAAGATGCTATATGAATTCCGTTAGCTAGTTTTTCAACATCAGCAATCCAAATAAGTTGAATAATTTTTTATCCAAAAATAGAAAAATATTCAAGTTCAAACCTGAAAAATCTATAGTACAGGTGAAAATCAATAATTTAAAAAAATATTTCACTTTTTGGAATGAGATCTTGTGTGTTTCTCAGTTGTAATGGGTTCTCATTTTCCATGACTTTATAGCTATTTTTTTTAAAGTATTAAAAATAGTTTCATGGAGTGCATGTGTTCTTCATTATTTCTCCCAGAGCCTTAGTTTGATCTTCACAGTACTTTCAATAAGATCAACTCATCCAGATTTCTGGTTGCTTAGTCTGATACAGGCACATCAGGTGATAACAATAAAATTTGTCATGTGAAACCAGGGGATCATATTCCAGTGCATGTTTCCTCTCCTGGAAAGGCTGTGTGTAACTGGCAGGCATGTCTCTAGGGAATCATCAAAGAGGATGCAGATGGGAGGGATGATGGCAGCCATCTTTGCAAGATGTCACTCCCTGAGGTGAGAAGATGAAACACATGAACAAAGCAATTTCTACATGAATACATCTTACTGCCCTGCAGTCAGGTTCACTTTTCCTTTCAGTCTTGAAAGATGTCCTTAATAAAATAACAGATAATAGCTTGTATGCATTTAGTGCCTGATACACTGAGAACACATTTCACAAATTCAGAATACATTTTAAAAGAAATTAAGTTTGAAAACTGGTCATCATACCAATATGGAAAAAATCACATTTCAACTCCTGATGACAAAGGAGAAAATAGACTCTGCTGTTAAACTCTAATTTTTGATTACAGAAAAAAATATCTTTGTCAGTATGATTTCATGGATGCTTTACTAATTGTCACTAAATATTTTGACCCTGTTTGACACAGGAGTGTACTATTCCTAATCTTCATGTGTTAAATGCTCTCCAGAAAAAAAGTGTACCTTCTGTCCCAGATAACAATAAGAAAACTTGATTTTCTAGCTGTAACATGAAAAGGAAGGAAAATACCTCTAAAGAGGGGAACTTACTGTGTCCAGTAAATCTATGCCTGGCCTTCTGTTGTGACCTCTCTATGCTGCACTGAGCAGTTCTCAAACTAACTGACACCAGCCTGAGTCAGGAGGATTCCTCTGGAGTAGATTCAACACCAAGCACTTTGCCCCCTGCTTCTCCCTTTCTTCTGATCTTTTCCCTTACTGGTTAGTGATTGCAGCCCACTTGAATTGTGATCATTTACATGGAGAGTATGTGAACCCTCAACTTAGGCCTTAGTCAAGGTGATTAAAAGAAAAGGGTAAAGTGCAAATCATGAAATTTAGGAATGAAATGCCATCAAGTGATTAAGTAAAGAAGTGTGTCCAGTGTGGTAGAGATACTTGAAGACCTACTCATAGTGGGTCTCCCTCTTGCCTGCATCAGTGGAATTCAAGGCTGACTTCAACACAGACCAGTAACACCAGCATTGAAAAGCCTTAGCACCAGCATTAAAAAGCATTAAAAACCAGGACTTGATGACTCAGTGACTCGTCCTTAATTTTCTTAGTTTAACATTAGTATCTGTATGTTTATCATTAGCATCTATAGGTGGGTCAGCTCCTTTTCTCCCTGCCAGCTTTTTCTGCTGCCACTTCTTTGATGGCTCTGCTCTGAGGGATTTTTCTACTCTGAGGGGTTTTTTCTGAGGTTTTTTTTCCTTCCCCTTCTTGTGCTGTTGTAGAAACTTTCTCTCATACTCTTATCACGCTGCACTGAGTAAAGGTGCTGTTTCAAAAGACAGTATCAAGGAGTTAGTTTCTTAATATTTAAAATAAGCTGCAAACCTTGGAGAGTTTGAAGCTGAAATAGGTTTCCTCACTAAAACAAATCGCCCTTCTATTGTGTGAGCATAGGCTCACGTATGTGTGCTACTTACTGTTCTAGCTTAAAGCTGCTAGTTCTGGTCTGCTGGTAGAAAGACGGTATTGAATTATTTTGGTGGTTTTGTTCTGGGGTTTTTTGGGTGGTTTTTTTTCACTTGAGCACTGAAGGTCTTTGGTTTACTGTCTCTTCCTCATTTAAAAGAGAGGTGGCTCTGGCTAATGGAAGACCTGGGAAGAAATCAAATTAATTCACATGCCAAAGAAATTCAATGTTCTGTTAATTAACACTAAAACCACTGGGGAAACAAACTAAATGAGCAGCCAGCTGGAAGGACGTACACATGCATCAGGGTAGATGTGACTGTAAACTGATGGCTACAATCAGTTTCATCAGGGAATTAAAATAATGTTCAAAGTTTCAGTGCTTCTGAAGTATTTTCCATTGGGCTTCTTAAGGTAATTCCAAATCAAAACACAAATCATCTGAAGAACGGAGGGTGATAATTCTTCAAGCAATGTTGCTGGAGGATTGGACTAGTCCAGGAGGAAAGGACACACAACTTCTCAGTTTGACCTTGCTTCTCCTTTATAATCCCCCAACAGCCATGTGCCAGCTGCAATGTAAAATAATCTACACTTCACAGCCTCTTCTGTTAATGTAGATGCTCTCATAATCATATTTGTACTTAATTATTGAGGACTTGATCCTTCAGTCCTTGCAGGGATAAAACTGTGTTGGTTTCAGCCGCAATAGTGAGACAAAAGGTATAATCAGCCATGTCACCAGACCACCACCTGTGTTTGTAGTAAAGAATATCTAACACTGATTAAGTTCACCCTGTAGCCTTTAGGCTTGGTGGTACATCTAAACCAAACCTTTCTTCAGACCAAAACTTCTAAACTCCCATATACTTTGCTTGGTGACTGTTTCTTTTTCTTCCATTTCTTTTATCTTTCTGCACTTGCGTCAAACTGCAAGTCCATGGGTGTGCCTTATAGACAGAATTAGGAATTTCAGAGAGTTAATCAGGTTTGATTTTTCCACTAATGAATACAAGAGTTGTAATTTAGATTTAGGCACAATGTTAGTTCTTTATCAAATGAGTGAACAGGGCCTGGTCCTTCAAGGAAAGTTGTAAGAGCTTGGCAGACTCCAGTATTGAGACTTCTGATCTCTGTTTAGAGTTGGCCAAGTCTGTAAAGTAGCCGGTTTAATGACCTTTCTAAGATCCTTATCAGTCTTACTAGCATTTGATACCTTTGGTAGAATGCAAATTTTCAGTCTAACTTTGGCGCATTGGTAGATATCTGGCAGCCTTTGGCAGTGAGTTCCTTGGTTTTATTTCCGTTTGTGTAAAAAACACAAATAATCAGCTGGGAATTTAATTTCTTTTTGTTTGATTGTATATGGCCTTATTGTCCTGTCACGAGTCAGAGACAACAGTTGCTCAGTGTTCCAATCATTATATGTGTTATGTATTTGATGTCACTTAGTATTCCTCTTCCTGATGTAAGGTACAAATCCTTAAAGCATCTCATCATCTTTCTTTGTCAATAGCCAGACATTTCTGATTCTGATACATATTTTTACAGAGTAGGTGTTCAGTGCTGCACAGAGTGCACCAGGCAAGACTTTACTGTTTATAAACATAAAGGCATTGTGTCCAGTTTTTTTAAATGCAGTTTGTCTGGCTTTCCGTAATAACATGCAAGTTTCTTTGGGTACAGTTAAACTGCGCAGGTGGCTTACATATTTCTCTTAAATGTGCATGCTCTTCAGTGTGCATTTTAAGTGCTTAATTACACTATCATGATGCTCTGAGGTCTTCTGGCACTTTCCTACAGTCTTCTGTGGACAGTGCAAACTTAAGTAACTTGGTATGGGACCACCTTACAATTCTTTTTTTTTTTTTTAATACAGCATAGCACAGTCCCTCTAGTAATTCAGTAATACTATATATAAAATGCTTCTGCACTCTCATATACACTGTTTAGGCTTGATGACTTATTGGTTTTGAACTACTAATTTGCTTTTTCTTTCATATCCCTTTTTCTGAGATTACCTCTTTTTTTCCATTCTTTTTCAGGTAGGTGGTTTTCTAGTGCCTGGCATGTGGATATTTTTTATCATACATTTGAATAATTTTATGAATGCCAGATTCATGTTCGAGCATGAAGAGACAAAATACAATGGTAGCTTCTAGCAATGTCCTAGTCTGTGTTTGCAGATGTGTGTTTCCTTGGTTTTGAATTTGTAAAAGGAAGCTCATAAAAGCTGTCAGACAGGCTTTTCATTGCAGATTTTATATAAGAAAGCCTCTTAAAATTTAACTTGGATGATCTGGATAGAATTTAATCATCTGAAAAAAATAATAGACAGGTAACAGTTTAAAAATGCCAATAAATATTCTCTGTTAGTGTGTCCAATATTTCTACAGCCAGTCATCACAAAAAGCAAAGACTATTATCTACTATATTGCCTTAAAAGGTACCCACTCAGAATTAAGCTTCAGTGCCTAAAACACTCATCTAATAGTCTAAAGGAATATTAAAACTATCTACAGGATTACCCTGAAGTATCGACACTATGAACTGAAGGGAAAATATGATTTGTCTTTGGGAATAATTCAATTTGCTCAATCAAACTGGAAGAAAAATTTTGCCATAATCACAAGGGTCTTCAGGAGGGCTAGAGACACTCTCTTAGTGTGTACTATTTTTCAGTAGACTAGTGAGTCTAAAAGAATTTCAAAAATACCCCAAATGTATAGCTTGGACAGTATACTAACAACAAAAAAGTATTGAGCAGCAGTGATGGGTTTATGCAATTATGTGGAACAAGTTATAACCTGGTTGTATTTTGTATTGGATTTGGGTTTGTCTTTGGCTGTTAAGTGAAAAAATGCAATCTTTCTGTAAAACTTGCTTTTTCAAGGATCTGGACATGGAATACATTACCATTAGCTGTCCCTTTCTGATTTTCTTAACTCATAGTTATGAGTTAATATAACAGAAGCAACTGTTTCTTTCACACTCCATAAAATAGAAAAAACAATTGTCTATACACTTATAAACAAGAATAATGATTTAAATGGCACATAGACAGTATTTGCCATCAATGCTCTTATTATTAATGGATTGTTCTAAGTGCAGTTTTGGAACTATAACTTTTTAATATATAATCTAAGAAGTATCTAAACTTAACAAAATAACAGATTAATAGCTTGCTGCTTCAGCTGTCTTACTAGAGTATTTTGTTATGTATTTTTTCATCTATAGATAGAATATTTTTTGCCAAATACAGATTAAAGATGAGAAATATCATTTTTTAAAAACTAATTTCTGCACTTCAAATGTTATATATTCATTTTTCTTCTTTCAAAGACAACCAGAGCTTTTATTTGTAAAAAACCCCCAAGCATCTGACTAACTTTTTAAACTATATAAATAACTGTAGCCTGTAATTAATTTTCTTTTTCAAGCTCTGCCATTAAGTATTAAACATATTCATGCTGTGTATATCCCTTAGAGATGTATAGGGTTGGGTTTGAGTGATTTGTTTTTGTATGTTTAACTTCCAGTTTTGTTAACCTAAAACACTCTTGGCAAGAAAAAGTAATGATTTCTATAAGGCAAAATGTATTTTTTGAGAAAAATTTTATTCTGTCCCAGAAATAATGATTCCTTCTCTTTCCATTGTGTAGCCATTGCTGTGCATGCATTCAACCATTTCCTGTTCCCTGTGGCCACCTACAATCACATCCTCCTTCTGTATTCCCAAAGGCCAGTCTAGGAGGAATCTTTCCTAGTTGGCACTGAGTACCTGTGGCAAGGAGTTATCTCCTACAAACTTCAAGAGTTTCCAAGACCTGCTCATCACAGCAGTGTGATATTCCCAGCTGATGTCTGGGAAGATGAAATCTCTCATAAAGACCAGAGCTACCAATCCAGAAATTTCTCCTAATTGCCTACAGAATCACTCATCAATGCTTACATTGTGGTTAAACAATCAGTAGCAGACACCCACTACAGAAAAGAAACATCTTTTCTTTCCATCTCCCTGATCCTCACCCAGCTTCTCTGAACCACATCATCACTTACCATAAGGGCTGCAGAGTCAAACCTTTCCCTTACCTATAGCATGACACCTCCACCTTGCCTGCCCGCATTTGTGTGTTTGAAATAGCAAATACTGGTTGGCAATGAAAGAAGTAGAAGTACAAAAGGAAAAGGTGATTGGGAGATGATAATGGGATATCAGGAAACACACCATATGTTGCTTAATAACTCATTTCATTTTTAATATTTCATCTATTGCTGCTGAAATTCTGGCTATTCTACAAAAGTCTTCCATTGTCCCTTGTTACCTAAAAAGTCTAGAGGCTATTTGGAGAGACTTGTTATATTAAATGCTTTGAAATTTAAGATATGTAATAATCTTCTTGCAGCAATTTGCTAGACAATGCTGTATACAGATGTTCTTCAGAGAAGGGGTGAATATGAACTGAAACCCCACAGTGTGCTCAATTTGAATCAGAATTTAAAAACTTTCCTGCTGTCAGCTATCTCTGCACTGCCTTGGAGACAGAGCGCCTGAAAGGCATTCTTTAAGGCAAAAATGGAATATTTGTTTAGGTTTACTAAAAATGGCAGATTCCAAGCCTGCTTTTGGTTTACGTGTCATTGCTGGTGTCAGGTATTCAAAAGAGGTCAACTGAGCAAATTCTGAACACAACCTAAGACTCATAAGTGAAGAAATTCTTCATGTTTCTCATGTTTCTGACAGAATGTGAAATGATGTTTGAATGCAGATATATTTATGCAGTTTAGATTAGTGACATTTGCTATCCAGGCAGCCCATTCCTACCTGTGATTTCAAAAACAAGCAAAGGCCTAATGTCTCATATGCCTCACAAGGGTGTGCTATAGCTACAAAACCTTATGTGAATTCCATCAGAAATTATAAGTTGGACTGATTGATGTAAAGCATTGGAAAAGAAAAAGGCAGCATAAGAAATATTCAGACAGTGTCCCATTTACTTAATGGAAAAGAAAAAAATCTAGTAACTAGAAAGTGGGAAGATTGTTGGGCCCAGCTGAGACCTTGAATTTGTGAAATGACACCATGTACTTAGCTGAATAAAAAAAATGCATAGAAGGTCAATAGGATACAAAAGAAGAGAAAAATCATCCAAGTTGCCTGGAAATTTCAAATTGGGTGTTGCTTTAAAAGAGAACACAGAGAATATGGATAAAGGGGAAGTTGTAGATGTTGTATGGAAACTTTCATATGCCACTGAGATTGGCTCAGCTGGTTAGAGCATTGTGCAGATAATGCCAAGGTTATGGGTTTGATCCCTCTATGGGCCATTCACTTAAGAGTTGGATTTGATGATTATTGTGGGTGCCTTCCAACTCAGAGTATTCTGTTATTCTGTGATAACTGATGAGCAGTCCAAATAATAGGAAAAAGGAATAAAAAGAGGGTTCTGAGTGTTTGCTTGAGTGGGCAGAGTTTTACTTCTCCCCAGGATTAGCTGAATTGTAAAATAGAAAGGAGGATGTAAATAGTTCACTACAGTCCCAGCTAAGCAAAATTTTCTGTAGGAGGATAGTGCTCAGGGCCGGTGTCTGTACACAGTAATATCAACACTCCTGATCAGCTATTCCCTCACTTTAGAGCCTTTGGCACTCCTTTCCAGGCAAAACACAAGTATAGTGTTGCGTATTATTGGATGCAGAAATAGATAACCTGGGGAAAATGTATTCCTAAACCAAATAGATAGATAGATTCCCTGAAATATTTGCATTGAGAAATCAGATTAAGTGATGAGTCTAACCAGCAGTTTCTGGCCCAGAGATGTAAAGCAAACTGTTTTAATTCTATCCAGCAACAGGCAGTTGCTGTACTGCTGTGGCAGTACAGCCACACCTTAGTCACATCCTCCCAGTGGGTTGTAAACCATTTATACTACCTGCTTTCAGTCACATGTTTTATTTGATGTTTTATTTGGAAGAGCTAGGATTCTCCATTCATATAAATTTTTAGATTGTGCTACTGCTAAAAGTCTATTAACAGGTAAAGGGGCTACAAAATAGATAGTGCTACTGCCATGCTTGTGAATTCATCCTTCAGGCAGATTTTCAATAAATGATGAGAATATGAGAGGCAGCAGCATGGCGTCCTGAAGAACTGCCAATTTTCCATTAAAGACAAGTAGAAATAAAAAAAAGCAGTAAAGATAACCTGCTTAGAATAGATATTTTTTTGGCTACCAAAGCATTTTTATAGAAGCATTTTGCTGAAGTAAAGATGTTTAAACAAGTATTTGCATATCAGTCCTAACTAGCATGGAGATTGACAAAATAGGGTGAAAGCAGTATTAGTTATTTGATGTGTACAGATACAGTTTAATGTTGTCAAAACTGATTTCATACAGGATTTTTTCATTTTCATACAGTATTTTATTCTCTTTCACTGAGGATCCAAGTCAGAAAGAGGACTGTGCCTTAAAAGTGGCTTTACCTCATTGTACCCCGTTTCATAACATTTAGTTATGAGAATTTTGCTATTGACTTCAGAGGAACTTGAGCTGGGCTCTTAATGCTTGGTATGGAACATTTCAGTCACATTGTTCTCTTCCTAAATTTCAAGTTTCTCTTTGTTTTTTTTTACCCCCAGTGCTAATGTTCAGGCTTTGTAGAATTTGTTCCATAGCACAGCTGATGTGTTACTGGCACACTGCCACAAAAGTGAAGCACATTGTTCCTACTTCGGTATGCATCTATTGCTGTTTTGTTGGCAGGAGGGTCAAAATGTGTTCCCTTTATGTGTTTTTTTGCATTTGGTGGGTGGTGGGGAAAGAATTACTGCAAGTTGTGTCTGAACTGTAGTAACTAGAGAGGCTGTTATGCATAGCATAGCACTGTATTCAGATGTGTGTTCCCCTGTGTTTACATATAAAGTGGAATTTTATTCTTATTTACATTAATGAGAGTTATGAATAACTTAAGTAATTTGGTTTACATAAACGCAGGACTAGGAATAGGGGCAAAGGTGTTAGACTAACAAACTGCATAGCCTAAGATACTCAGTGTAGGAAGATAATTGGATTATACTTTTTTACAGCAGTTTTTGTGATCCTTCAACAAACCAGGAGTTTATCCCCATCTGCAAGTCCATATTTTCAGTGAGTAGTTAAAAGACATTATCTTAATATGGCATCAATTATTTTCACCTTTATAATTTCTCAGTTGTGTTACAACAGTGCTGTCTGTCTGAGAGGTCTGCCACACTTAAGCACCATCATGTACACAATGTTACTTAGAAATGTATTCTGCTTCACAGATCATCAGTGCTACACTCAAGCTTCTTTTTTCTCTGGTAAAATTCCCACTGGATTTTGAATTATATTGCTCCTTTGACCCTGGTAGTCAACATTTTCTATGTTCTATCTAAACAGCCAACTAAAACCCTTAAATAAAGATCATCATCAGTAACTTTCTTTGCTTGACACAATGCAGCTCTCTATAGGTGAAACTCATATGTTCAGATGTCAGATGTGTTTTAGGCCTATCAGACAGGGCACTAAATGGCCACAGAAATAAGACTGACACAAACCTCCCTGCCCTGCATTTATACCTGCAATTCCTATACTTACCTTTTCTATCTCTAATACTTGGTAGCACATATGGTTATAAAGACCTATATGAAAAATATTCCGTCAATACATTTTTCTTCTGTAGAGTAAGATGAGAGCAGAAATCTAAGCTAAAGGATAGAGGTGGTCAAGTTGCTTTTACTCTGTATGGTAAAAGCAAATACTGTGGTGTTCAGCCACAGCCATAGGATACGTGGTGCTGCTGCTGATCCAAACTAGACCAGAGCTGCCACACACAAAGCTGCACTGATGTAGTTTCGCATAAAGGAAGTGTGGGAAATCAGCAATACTTCTAGGAAAAAATGTTTACAAAACAATGAAGAAAATTTCTTTTTTTCCTTTAATTACCTTTTCTTACATTTATTTTTTATTTATCTTGTATTTTTATGATTGCAGTTGTGTTGAATTCAGGTAAAGATTTTTTTTATGCAGGTCTTTTGGACATTTGCAAATTATTCTGATCAGTAACAGTGAATTGTGACAGCCCTTTGCTAAATTTTAGGAATACCAGGTACCTCATCCATAACATCAGGACAAGAAGCTGCAGTTTTAGAGTACAACAAGAGCAGTACAAAATAGGAAGTTTTCCTTTTTATCAGAAAAGTTTCCACATTTTCATTAAATTTTGGTGTATCTTTGAAAGCAAAAAGAATTACCAGGGCTGACTAATAGCCTGTAAGAGAAAGTGGGATTTTACATTGTTGATGATTCAGGAGGCTAGTTAGTATTGACAAATATAATTGTGAAGGCTACTTGATAGATGGAGAGAGCATAAGCTCTAACATTTTAATTGGACATTTTATTGAGGTGTTGTAGAAGACAGACACAAAGAAGCAATGCTTCAGTTCCCAATAGCTGAAATTGTGATTGAATAAAATTTCCATGTCTTTCAAATAACTCTCATTCTCTACCAAAACAGAAAGCTGCACAACACCATTTTCATAAACAGCTTTCTTAATGATGCACAAAACCTACCAGTAACAGATATGGGTTACGGAATGAAGAATAACTGCATACAATGCACCCTAAGGAAGAACAGAGGTTCTTTGTTTTGCTTTTAAACGGCTTGTTTTTCACTGCAATACTACAATAACTGATGCTTGGAAAGATGAGTTCAGTGAAAGTTTTGACAAAGAAGAACTGTAAGTTCTTTACACAGCTTTAGTATATCTCCTAAGGTTTACAGCATAGTCTTATATACTTCACTGGAGTTGACTGGAGTTTTGTCTAAGTATAGAAAAGAACATGGAACTTAATTGATATAGCCTAGTGATCTATTAGTTCCTTTTTTGTTCACCCTTGGTTTTCAGTTTTTGTTAGTGGTGGAGTCAATTACTCTAATTCTGATGTTTATAATTGGTGGTAGACTTGGAATTACTTGCCAAAATTTGATGAAAGGCTGTAACTTTCCCAGACAGTGACTCCACATTACAGATATATAGCATAGTCCATAAACATGTTGTAAAAAAATAGTAATTTTGAGTATTGTCAGTTTGTATCTTAAATCACAATCTTATCTCATTTGGCACATTTTCCTTAAATTGTCACCTTGGAGGCTGAGATTTGAACTGATTTGTTACCAGATGCAATAGTTCTTCTATTAATTATTGAGAGAAGCACTTCATAATTCTGGGACCTGTGCAGGAACCCTAACTCCATGCTGGGATGAGACCTTATCTCACGCTCTCTCCTCTCTGCTTCAGTTTTCAGTGGAAGTGAAGCCAGCTGTGTGGATTAGGCAGGCACCCCCAGGGCCACTGCTGAGGTTTCAGTCTGTAAAATCCACTTGGTTTATATACAGCCTGGGATTCTTTTAATTAAAGAAAGCTCCCGGCTGTAGGAACTGTGAAGAAAGAAGCTTCCTCTGTGAAGAAAAGCTTGAAAGGTTGTGAATGTAAATGCCCTGACAGAGAAGGGCATTTACAAAACTATCAAAAATCTGGTAAGTTTGAGATCTCGTGATTTTTTTTTTGATGGACTGGTAATTTTTCCTTTTCTACAGTTCTGTTTGGAAATATATTTTTGCTATTGTTAAGGGTGTCTTTCTGTTTGCTATGGTAAACATTGCAGAGATGGTGATGCTTGTCAAACAGATGAACCTCTTGATAATTTCATTGGCTTCCCTGGAGCTTTTCCCAGTGCTATTTCAGGAGGATCTCAAATGGTGCAGAAATGCTTTCTCTGGTTGGAGCCCTTCTTGTTCTGCCTACATGGAAATGATGAGTGTAACTTGGCCTTTAAGCCTTTGGCTGTTTGAAGAGCTGAGTTCCTGCTAAGCTTCCTGGTGTGAGTCACTGGCATCAAGTCTAATAGTGATAAAGACACCCTATGTGTCACGTTATGTGTCTCACAGCACTCAGCTTCAAAAACAGGTCTAGAATCAACTCTTCATCCTCTTCTGAGGGTGGTAAAGATGCTGAGGTCACAAATTGAAACACACACCTTTTTTTAAAGCAGACTGCACTTGAATGTCAAAAAATACTTGTCTTTTAAATAAAACAGTTTTATAATTAAAAGGTTCAAGTTTATTCTATGAACCTCTTTTCTTTCATGAAGGGAACAAACCATTTTTTCCCTTTTCACCTTTCCCCTTTCACCTTTCACCTTTTACGTGTTTTATTTCAAAACTAAACAATACCCAGCTTCAATAGAATATATAGAATCATAGAATTGTTAAGGGTGGAAAAGATCCAACTATTAACTTAGCACTGTCACCTTCACCACTAAACCATGTCCCTAAGTGCCACAACTAGATGTTTTTTGATTGCTTCCAGGGACAGTGATTCTACTACTTCCCTGGGCAGCCTGTTCCAGTGCTTGACAGCCCTTTCTGTGAGGAATTTTTTTCTAATACCCAATCTAAACCTCCCCTGGCACAACTTGAGACCATCTCTTTTTGTTCTGTCACAGAACAACATACTCTGCTCTCCTAGACTTCTCACCTCCACCTCTTGACTCAAAACTGGTATATCTTTTAGAGATAAACAGTTGATTTTCTTTTTTAATTTTTGAGTTTTCCATTTCAGAACATTTTTTATCAAACCATATTTACATGTAGCAGTAAGGAAGAATAGCCTTTCCAAGGTGTCAGCACTTTCTTGTTGGTTTCTCTAGAGAAAACTTGAATAAACAGGCTGATGTGTTTTCTTTTCCTTCTCAGCTTCCAAGACAGTAGATAATTTGGTACAGTTAGTTTCACAGATTTATGCCCACTATTTATCATATAGAGGGCAGGGAAAAAGCGGATCAAGAATCACATGGATTTCTAGAGGTACAATCAATATTCATATCCTGCATCAAAGCACATCATATGTATCACATTTTAATTGTGATACATACACACGGATTATAAAGTCACTTACATTTCTGGGGAATAATTTTTTTTTTAAATAATGTTTTAATTGGATTTTTAGTTTTGTACTTGGCTCAGTTGCTACTCAAATATTTACTGAGATGTAACAAAAATTTTAATTGTGACTTTAAAAAGTGTCACAGGTGACCTCTGAAAAAAGTGATCTCTGAGCAAGGGGATTACCTAGGCAAAAAGCTGAGAAACACTTTTCATTTCGGACCTCTGCTCTCCTCAGGCACTGTCTGTGTGAACCTCTTTAGAGCAGTATTGAAATTCAGCAGATATCTGTCATTAGTTTCACAGTCTGCTGCAGAGGCACTCAGTGTTCTCTTTTCTTCTTTTGTAATCAGTTAGGATGCTGTTAAATGACAGGAAATTCAAGAAGTATGGTTAATGCTGATAATGAAATAAACTGCCTGTCAACCCTGAAAGCAACATATAAATAATTTTGACTGCTTTAGGAGAAAAAAAGCCCCACAAAAACCTCAGACCACCCAAAATAGATAAATTTCGTATGCATAAAAACCAAGTGCATTGAAAGGCCAGTTCTGGATTTTAGCTGGGTCTGACTGGCAGCTTGAAATGTGCAGCATTTCTCGAGATGACCAGGATTGTATCAAATTAAACTGAATTTCATTGCAGAACACGGTTTGAGGAGCCCATGGAAGCCTCTCACTAATCTTCTGCCACTAAATTGAATAGTAACTTTGCTTTTATTCCCTTTTATACAATGGAAGAATTATTTTTACTCTGGTTACTGTCAAATCATTTCTATCAAGAAGAAGCTTAGTCCCACAGGTAAAGTCCCAAGAAATAAATATTTGGGGGAAGTATTTGGAATGAATGGGATTTCACCAAGACTAAAGTATGAAAAAAATTGGTATGAAGAAAGATTTATGTGTGATTGTGAAATACTCTTTTACCATGTGCTATTTCAAATAAAACTAAATAAATCCAACAGCTGGTTCATTATAGACAGAGAATAGGATAGAAAGCTTATAAAATGTGCGAACGAAAATTCTTGGAACATTTTTTTGTTCCTAGTAACTGGTTAAATCCACTTATGTTGAGGATGGTCATGTTTGCGCTGGGGAGATGTCCTGGGAAGGAGTGAACCTTTTCTTTCTGCTCTCGTAGGCAAGCCCCTGTGTTGACTCAGAGAGCTGTGCCATGTCAGAGACAGCTCAGCTCTGTGCAACGCAATATTTAGCCAAAGACCCAACTGGACATCAGCCCCTCCATCAAGCTCCCCACCCAACAGTGCCAGAGCTCTTTCTAGAGCAGAGGTTTTTGGGTATTCATTTTACAGAGATTAGTCTACATTTCTCCACAGATTAGAGTCTTAGAATGATCTCTTCATTTTATTTCACTGCCAGTCCTACTCTGTGATACTACTAAGTCCACGAGGACTCCTTTCTTATGTTTGAGTGCTTTGATAATTCAGGCTTTTGAAGGGCTCTTTTCCATGAATGTGTCTCTCTGCTGAGCTGGGGACAGAAACGTAGGACCAGCCTTGGCCATCTCTGATTGCAGCACAGTGAGGGGCCTTCTAGCCTTTCTGAGAATAAAGGATCACATACAGAGTGAAAGATTGATAATTACGAAAGTGGCTGCATATGAAACTCTGTTCTCTCTGAGTTAGACTGTCTCTAAGACCATCAAGTAATTGTTAATTTTTTTCAAGGAACTTTATCTGTATATTATTTACTTGCATTTGAATCATTCCTATCCTCCCCCAAAAGTGCCTGCTTTTTTACTGAACTCAGAATTCCTCATCTTACAGCTCTATATATGAAGATGAAGTTATCAACTAAGGCAGATGATAAAGGATTAGGAAAAAGTGGTCCCACTGGAGCAAATGTTTCTTCATCGGACCACCTCCATGTTTTCCATAGTGTTGTTTCTTATCATAAGGAAGTCAGGACCAGGGTGCTCAGTCTAAGCACATTTTGGTGAGTCATTCTTCTCTCTGAGGAGCTGGCCTTTCCCAGTTCTCTTCTCTGACTCACTGTAGCTGTAAATGGTGGGGCATGTATTTTTCAAAGGGCACATACTGAAACCTTCTTCAGAACAAGTTCATCTGCTTTTACTACTAATTTCTCTATAAAGTACATTTTGTTCTCATGTAAACTCTGATTCCTGGCATTGGCAAATTCTTAAAGGCTGGACTGCTGTCACAGAGATGTTAAAAGTGTACAAGTAGTCCCTAAATAACACTTACTTATATAATTCTTTTATGTATATAAAAATAGATTTTACTGGCTCAATTACAACTTTAAATTTGGATATAGAGGAAAATCACATTTTTTACCTGTGATTGAACCAGAAGTGTCCACTGTTAATGGTATTGCACCATCAGAATTTAATGAAAACTCTTTAATTTGATGGAGTGATCTTTTTTCAAACTTTGCCCATTCTATTTCTAATTATCATGTGAAATTGGGATAAAATTTCGCTGTCTTGATGCAGGCAGAACCTGTTTTAATATCTGAGGTGCTTTCTGTGTGACAAGATGACTCTTGTTTGTCCCTGGAAACTGAGTGCCTCAGCTGTAAGAGAAAATCTAGCAGATAAAGGCACTGAATTATATACATGTCAGGTCACATAGATCACTATGTACCTTATATGTTTTGCTATGGCCATTTGACTAGCAAAGGGGAAAAAAAACCCAACAGTCTTCTTTTTCAATGCTTCTATTTTAGGAACTAGTAACTGCTCAGAAATTTTTGCTTTGTAGTGGCATTCCCTACCCTTGCTCTGCACTCATGAGTGATTTCTGATGAGCAAATTCAACAAAAAAAGCTAAAACAATAGCTGTTGTTTTAATCCTAAGAGAAAATGTTACCAGCCTTGAAAGAAAAAGAATGGTATGTTTGTTACCTTTCACACATAAAGCCTGTGCTCAGGCATTTTCAGACATGACATTAGGCAGACAAAATTCTGCTTGCAAATGGAGCTTTAGGATCCAGAGTTCATTGCTTGGACGTTAACTCCAGTTCGTAAAAGAGTTGCAATATCATGTCAGTAATATGTTGTAACTGGTTTTCCATGACAGTTTCCATGGATAGATCATCTTTTTCCTGTTTTATGGATGATGGCTTCAAAAATGGAGAAGATTAGTCTATTCACCAGACTAGTTAAAAAACTCAGATTTTCTAAATTCCAGTTTAGTGCTCTGTATTCCAGTCTGGTAAAGGTATGGCATTCAAGCTGAGTGCTTTTGTGTTCAGGTAGCATTGGAAAAGTCTGAATTGGTCATGAAGTAGAAATTTACACTTTATCAGCTGGTAAAGTGTTGCCTTCCTTCCTGAACAAGGTTAGCATATATCTGTAATCACAGCTGCTGAATATGAAGCATGAAGCGCTATGTGCCATAGACCTCAAGCAAGTAGGTAAATCAGACAAAGCCCATTTCTGTGGGGTACAGAACAGGAAAACAGCTTGTTTTCTTAGATTTTGCATGGCCAGCAGCCTTAAACCACACAGAGAAGCTGCTAAAGTTAGTTGATAAAGTTTGCAGCAAATAATTGCTAAGTGGCATCATTTGCTTGCCCTCAGCAGGATGGCACATGCTGTTTCAAAACTAAATTCAGACTGTGCCTGATACCACAAAGTTTGCAATGAGGAAGCAGCTGTTTTCATTTTAAGCAGTTTTCATCGTGATATGTGAGTAAAAGATAGAATATCAATAAAGAAAAAGGCAATATGACCGTCAAGACTGAGGTTCTACATGATATGGCTAAACATCTTCTTTAAATAGTTTCTGCACTGACTACCACATTTCCCTTTAAAAATGTGTTTATCTCTTTAGAAATATGTCCAGTCTTGATCTGGGATTTCTAGGAATGTAAGCCTGAATAAGTTCTTCCAAAATATTATTTGAAGCTTCAATATATGTCCCTTAAAATTATTGCTGCAATATATACAGTGAGGCTGTCACCAAATGAGTATTTTCTACAGAAAAATTCAGTAGGAATCAGAGAAAACTCAATGCACCATGTTGTGAAAGATCTTGATTCAGACTAGCAGGGCTTAATGTAGTGTTTAGTGTAACCATTTTATTCTGTCAATCACATCCCACAAGAGTGGTCAGCTTTATTTTGATGGAGTTCTTGTTTTATTGTTATGAATACATAGCTTAGCTAAAAAAAAAAAAAAGGATTAAATTGATATCTATCTACAAAGGCTGTTATTATTATTATTCTTCACTATATGTATATACCACCTCTTATTTGTGATTCTCAAAGAATTACACAACAGTATGTGTTTTTATTAAAGCTGATTGTCAAGACATCGGGGTAATACTGACTTTGGAAGTCTTTAAAAGGCTAACTTTGGCTATGTTAATTTTGAAAAAAAAGTTTTGATACATTTAGAATAATAAGTTTTGTTGGATTTTTGTCTTGTTGTTTGGAATCATATATTTATTTCAATTTCTTTCTTATCTTCTATAAAAAAACCCCAAGAGTAAAAATGATGGAGGAGAAATGTGGGAGATATTCCCTTTAAATAAAATTGTCCTGTGTAGAATTTTGAAAATGTTGAAGGGCTTCTTCCCAACTTGAAATATCACCATATTTTGTTAGGCAAAGTTCTGTTTTCCATCCAGGTCTAGTCTTTATTACACACTTGCAATTGCTGTCTTCCTCCAATAGCTGCAAAGCAGGGAAACTTTTGAAAGGATCTGCCCAGCATGACAACAGATGCTGGTAACACGGGACACCCCTTGACTCCAAAGCCACTTCTCTGTGTGCCTAAGTTGGCTATGGAGGTCAGGTCAGCTTAGCCCACATTCTTTTCTAGTGCACACACTTCCTATTTCTCAAAAGCTGAAATCACAGGCCTGGAGGGGTGGCTGCCCACCCACCAACCTGCCAGCATCTGTCACAAATCAGCAACATGAAATTATCTCTTTCTCAAAAGGCAACCAGCAGGTATTAACACCTACAAATTACTAGGCAAAGCCACAGACTGTTTTTTAATAAATACCAAGGAGGCATCAAACTGCTCTGAGGCTGTTGGGCTAATTTTTTGAGGTAAGTATAATGTATAATGTACTGTATAAATGATATATACACTGTCATAAATAGTGCGTTTTCTTCCATACTGTGTATAGAATGTGCATGTAATGCATGTGCTTATTCTATACAAAAGTATATGCATCCCAGATGCATACAAAGTGATGCATCCAAAAATAGAGGAAATCAGGCAAGAACACCGGGAGCTCCGCATGCATGAACAAGGAGCTCCTGGACAAACTCAAACACAAAAAGAAACCCTACAGAGCAGGGAAGCAAGAACAGGCAGCCTGGGAGGAACACAGGGAGATTGTCTGAGCAGCCAGGGATAAGGTTAGAAAAAATAAAACCCTGAACAGGGTCCCTCAGGGGTCAGTATTGGGACTGGCAGTGTTTAGCATCTTTGTTGGTGATGTGGCCTGTGGGACTGAGCACACTCTCAGCAAGTTTGCTGATGGCACCAAGCTGTGTGGTACAGTTGACACATTGGAGGGAAGGGATGCTGTCCAGAGGAACCTTGATGGGCTTGAGAAATGGATCCATGCAAACCTCAGGACGTTGAACAAGGCCAAATGCAAGGTCCTGCACTTGGGCTGGGGCAATCCCAAGCACAAGTACAGGCTGGATGGAGAATGGATTTAGAGCAGCCCTGAGGAGAAGGACTTGGGAGTGTTGGTGGATGAGAGGCTGGACATGAGCCACCAAATGTGCACTTACAGCCCAAACAGCCAGTTGTATCCTGGGCTACATCCAAAGCAATGTCACCGGCAGGGCAAGGGAGGGGATTCTGCCCCTCTACTCTGCTCTTGTGAGACCCCACCTGGAGTGTTGAGTCCAGAGGTCCCCAACATAAGAAGAATGTGGACCTCTTGAAGTGAGTCCAGAAGAAGTCTGTGAAGACGATCAGAGGGCTGGAGCACCTCTCCTGTGAAGACAGGCTGAGAGAGCCAGGGTTGTTCAGCCTGGAGAAGAGAGGCAGCCTTCCAGTATCTAAAGAGGACCTACAGGAGAGCTGGAGAGGGTATATAGTGATAGGACAAGGAAAAATGTCTTTAAACTGACAGAGGGTAGGTTTAGACTAGATATTAGGAAGAAATTCTTTACCGTAAGAGTAGTGAGGCACTTCTCTCTGAAGAGGGTTGCCCAGAGAAGTTGTGTCTGTCCAGCCCCTGGCAATGTTGAAGGCCAGATTGGATGGGTCTTTTGAGCAACCTGGTCTAGTGAAAGGTGTCCCTGCACATGGCAGGGGGATTGGAACTAGAGGATCTTTAAGGACCCTTCCAACCAAAACTATTCTGTGAGTCCATGATTCTATGAAAAGTATTTTGTGTTGGTAAACAAAGAAAGAACGTCAGCACCTCTGAATGGCATGCAGCAGACTGGGGCTCAGTCCTCCCTTCTGCCATGTATGTTCCTTGTCTCCTTGGGTCCACGAGATAAAATGTAACTCTACCCCTATGTATGCCAGTAATGAAACATTGCTGCCATTGCTGCCAGTGTAAAATCATAATCTTGTGCCTCAACTGCACAATGTTAAATGGGTGTTCTGAGTTTTCCTTTTCCCTGTCAATTTTCTCATCTTGTCTGTTTAGCCCTGAAGTTCATTGCTTTCTGAAACAAAGCTGATGTTTTATTATGTGCATGTTTGTACTGCACAGCAGGGACATGCATCTGAGTTGGAATCGAAGAAATAAATAGAGTAATATAAATAAAATCCAGCATCAGCTGGTGTATCAAAGGCAGATAAATAAAATTAACAAAAGACAAACATGTATGCTTGGAAACAGTGCCTTAGATCAACCTTTTGCTTTAGACTTAGGACTTTTTTTGTTATACAGTGCTATTTCTTTATTATCTTTTGAAGCCAGCAATGAGTTTTCAGATTTGTTTCTGTTCTGTTCAGAGATTAATGAGGGATTCCACCCTTGCATGAATATTTTTACTTGGTTGGGTTAAGCTTTTGTTTGCCTGATCAGTTCAACTGACCAAACTAAATTAGCTACTCTGAGAATACACTCATAGCAAAGCATCTTTATATGGTTTCTCTCATAAAAGTTTAATGCAGTGTATAATTAGAAAAGGTTGAGTGCTTCCATTAATTCTGCAGTGTTTTCCCACCTGTTTATTCTGATAAGTCCAATATTTTGCTGACAGGATGAATATAGGCTCAATTAAAGGTATATGCAAATACATATCTATCATTGTACCCCAGAAACAACATCTCATGGGAAGGGAAACAAAGCAGGAGTTTTCATGAGGTTCAGCTGAAATTTGCTGTCCTCTCAGAGCTTTAGGGATGATGGACCACTCAGTGGGAACATTAAAGTCTGGGAATCCCAGATATGTGGTTAATGGAGTTGAGTGATGCACAGATCAGTAAGATGTCCCCAAGGAATTGGTGCCTCTCTGTTTCTGTTGCAGATCTCCTCCCCTAGGAGCACAGCCTGGGCAGAAGCCATGTTGTTGCCATAATTGTGTAGCACCAGCAGTAGGACAAAATTTGTAAGAGTTAATCCTATTTGAAGCATCATTAATTCCTAATGGGGGTTGTGGAGAACAATATTGCAGAGATCCTCTCCTGTTTGAAATCCCATGCAGTCTAATCCCTCAGTGAACTTATAATAGTAGTGATGGAATACTATGCATGGATCTGGTTTTTTGTCCTCTACTTTGCTCTCTGTTTATATCTTTTTATTGAAAAGTTGGCTAAAATTAGGCTTTCTCAGGAATTTTCAAAAAGATTTATTCTTAGGATTATGACTTCAGGATCCTGAATATTATGTATATTTCTCCTGCACTGTGTGATTATAACAGCTTCCAATAAATGTTGGAGAGTACTGAAATAATTTTAATACAGTTTCCAAAGAGCACTGTTATGTTCAGAAAAAAATGAATGCGGAGCAAATCAGTCCGTAAATGTGTCTGTCTTACAACACTCCCCCCTCCCTTTATTATTGTCAAGTTTCAATGCAAGATTTCACTAGAATGCATACATTTTCATATTTTAGTACACAAAAATACTGGGTGTCTTTAACACAGACACCTTTGATCATCTCAGGGAGATGATTTCATAGTCTCTGTTGGGTGGCCTCATAATGTGTGTATGTGAATTCTTGACTCTTCTGAACACAAGAGAACAGAAGCATTTTACCTCTCCTTAAAATGCTTCAGAGTCCTTGGCAAAATAACACTTCAGTGATTCCTGAGCTGGTAAATTGGCTGCTGCAGCAGTTCCTTGCAAGGTCAGCACTGCAGTGTGTTGTAGGTAATGGAAGGCAGCTCTTACTGTGAGTGTGTCTCCTCTTCCCTCAGAACGATTCCCCTCTTCTGTGCTTGTACATGGGGGTGGTGGTGGGGGAGTGTGCGGGCACTTTCTTGGGGAACTTTTCCTCCTTAGGTTCAGTTAGCTCATCACTGGACTATGAATGTGTGGAAATTAAAAGACTTCATACCTTTAATAAAAATTCCTAGTAAGCGGACACTAAATATATGGTCAAATTGTTTCTGTGCTCCTTAGTGCTTTCAAAGATGCCTGTCCTGCTCTCTGCCCTATGCTACTCTGTGCACATACAGAGGGACAAAGGATACTCAATTGAAGTAATCTGTCTTTAAAAATATCTCCCATTTTTGCCAGAAACAGTAACTATATTGCAATATTGCTGCAACAATATAATCCTGTTCCTTAGACATGCACCCAGGTTTTCTGAAGGGCCAGGGAAAGAAGGAGCAAGGCAAAACAGTCAACTGTCTTCCTAAGAAAAAAGTTAGCAACATTTTCCTAGAAGAAGTGGAACATTAACCCACAGCCAGATGTCCCAACAGCTAGCTGTTTCTGTGGATCAGGTTTGTGAGCTTATTCCAGTGCTTTCCATTTGTTGCAGAGCATCCAGCATGTAGGCTATAATAATCTCTGCCATGATGCCACTGATATTCTTCAGGGATCTCAGGAATGGATTTGGCTCCAATGCTTGTTGGCCTTTTGTACTTTGTCAAAAAGATTTTCCATTGTCCGTTTATGAAAACAGTTGTGTTTTTCCGTAGATGGCTGTACTGGGTCCAAAGGAGTGGCAACAGATGCCTCATCATCCACTCCAATTAAAGAATTTTTAGAGGGAAGGAAATCCTGCCATGGTGCCTGAGTCACCAAGCTAACATAAGAGACCAGAATCATTTTCCCATTGCGTGCTGAATTAATACATCCTGATACAATTAAAATTTTATCACTTTTCTGCTATTAGGAATGTGGAAAATTTTTTCTGAGTTCCTAGTTGCATTGTAATGGGTGTCTTTTACTGAAATTTTGGATAGAACTTGGAGATACAAATATTCATGGGCTTTTTCAACAATTTATATGAAGCAAATTTTGTGCCACAGGTTCCACAGGTTTGTTTCTTTTTAATTTTGTTTGCTTCACCATGGTCCTCACCATGGGCTGCAGAGGAATCTCAGATCAGGCCCCTGGAGCACCTCCTCCCCCTCCTTCTTCACTGACCTTGGTGTTTGCAGAGTTGTTCTTCTCACATGTTCTCACTCTGCTCTTCTCTGGCTGGAAAATTACAACTGCACCACAACCTTTGTTTTGATTTCTTCTTAAATATGTTATTACAGAGATATTTCCACCATTTCTAATTGGCCCAGCCTTGGCCAGCAGCATGTCCATCTTTGGAGCCACCAGGGATAGGCTCTGCTGGACATGGTGGAAGCTTCCAGCAGCTTCTCACAGAAGCCACGTCTGTGGCCCCCCACTACCAAAAACCAGCCCATGCTAACCCCCCCCAAAAAATTAGAAAGAATCACAAAGCAAAAACTCCTGAATTCCTAAAGCTCTATTTGCCATGATTATGAAGAAAACCTTAAAAATATGTCCCAGGCTTGTTTATACAATGTTATTCAAGAATGGCTGTTTCTGAGTAACTCCATGTGTGGGTATTCCTGTTCCATAATTAGCATGACTCTCATTTTTGGCTTAACTCCTTTTCAAAGTACATTAAGTTGAGCAAGAGCATATCCATTTGGTAAAGGAAGTGAAATTTAAAACCTGCCTCACCATGGGCTGCACCGTGGGCTGCAAGGGAATCTCTGCTCTGGCACCTGGAGCACCTCCTCCCCCTCCTTTTCCACTGACCTCAGTGTCTGCAGGGCTGTTGCTCTCACATATTCTCTGTCCCATCTTTGGCTAAAATTGCACAGTAACTTTGCCCCTTAAATTTGTTGTCCCAGAGGCACTACCACCATCACTTGGCCAGCAGCGGGCCCATCTTGGAGCTGGCTGGCCTTGGCTCTATTGGACACAGGAGAAGTTTCTAGCAATTTCTTGCAGAAAGCCACCCCTGTAGCCCCCCTGCTACAAAAACCTTGCCATGTAAACCTAATACATGCTGTTAGGTATAGCCAGTCAAGGGCATTATACCTTGTCTAGCAAAGAGGTGTTTTTCCACTCCAAGGGAGTCAAACAATGCTTATTTTAACAAAGAGGAAATGGTCGACTGATATTGTGGATAAGGTGGAAAAAAATATGACTTATGACCACTGGCTGGATTTTATATGGGAGGTGGCTTATAGAGGGTATCATTCTCCAGCACGATAAGACACTTTTTAATGATTGTTACCCGAGATGTGTGTGTCACTGAACAAGGGAACCATTTGTAAGAAAAACTTGCAAACTATTCAACTGTACAGTGAAGAAAGAGGTGTAGGTAGAAAGATGCTTTTATGTGTATCTTTAACTTCCTTTGTGCTAAGAGTGATTCTGAAGTAGCTGTGTAATAAGGAGATATTCCATACCCAGAACTGCGGTGCCTCTAAAGCCATCATACCTATAGGCCAGGGCATCAGAGATGTTGGAGCGAGTGCCTGGGTGTTTTGCAGTGTATCAAAAAGGCAGCAGGTTAAGAGCATGCATTACTAGCGTCTAGAGAAGAAGAAGGGTTTTCTGGTGATGGGTTAGAGTTGATGGCAGAACTCACTCACAATCAGAAAAATACTGGAGAGCACTTTTGGACTCTGGCTGGCCCAAGGGGAGTTCACTACAGTCAGCAACTGCTGTCAGCTGGCACAAACTGCAATTTCAGCACCTCTAGTTTGCCCAAGCTGTAAAAAATATAAGTATCACAAGGCACAAAATACAGACTCCACACCCCAGTATGCAGGCCTCACAAGAGTGGTTAAGTGGGAAACACTTAACCCCCAACACCCACAACAAAGGTATGTAAAGCACAGGGAGACATTCAGTTGACCTCAGTGACTTTATCAAGTCTTTGGAGCCTCTGTAGAGATTTTCATGGGTTGAAGCAATTTTCTGCTGAAGTGTTGAAAATAATCAGAGGAACTTTTTTGGAAATAACACAGTGAAAAAACAATGAAAAACACTGACCCTCATTTTGTGGGACTCTACTTCCTCTTAATGCATGAAACAGAGAAGGGGTAAACATTGCTTAGAAGTGACCAGTTTCATACAGAAGGAGGTTTTATTTTTGTATCAGTTTGTTCCTCTTTAGCATATTTGAATTGTTTGCCTTTTGCTACTTTCTTTCTGTTGCCTGGAAACATTTTGTAAGTTGTTAGCGCCAGAGCATTAGCTGACTTAAGATTCAACTCGAATGAGCTCTAACACAAAAGCTTATCATCTGTGTTTTCAAAATACCCCAGCAATATCAAATTAAATGGCTTTGAGCAACTAGGAATTAATTTTATCAGGACAACAGCATTGAATGTTCTTTTACAGTAATATCAACTTCTTGTTCTTGACCTTGTATGCCTTGCTGAACCAAAATTTCTTACCAAAACCATTATCCCTTTCTCTGAGAACCAGACTGATGATGTTTCATGCATTACAAGTCACTAATGCAATACAATTATTTTTTTTTAATTGCTTTTTCAACTTTCAACTTTCTTTCCTGATTTTAATCTCAGAAAGCTGAGAAATCTGCTATGTGATACCAGCACTTTGACTCTTCAAGGTTGTGAACACCTCCCTGAGTTATGCTGTTTACTCCCATTAGAGTTTATGAAAGTGTTTGATCAGCACTGGTATTTCTGCTATACTTATGCTATAAGAAGTACAACAGACCATGGTACACCTCCACACTGAAATCGTCCAGTGTGAACTTGTACCGTGTTGGGCACATCTGCAAAGAGTTCATGTCTGGCATTCCAGAGTAAATATCCCAGCAGCACTTATAAATGTCTGATTCAACATGTGGGAATCTCCAAAAGGTATTCCTAAGCCAAAAGTATGATAATTGAAATTACTTGATTATATGAAATTGTTTCCAGGACAATTCATGTTAGTGATCAGTCTCAGTTAATACCTAACTGTAAATGTTTATTTGACTTGTGGGACTGTTTGAAACATATTGATATCTCTCCTTGAAATATAAACCACTGCTCACAGGTGAAAGAATATTAAAAGGTTCACAATATCACAGAATCCACACTATTTAGTTTTATTTTAGAATATTTAGTGCTTAATGTCCCAACTATATTGTAACTCATAAACCTTCACTACTTCTTCTCTAGTGGTATTTCCCTAACTAAATGAGCTACCAGAATGTGCTTCCTCAAATTCAAGTTGAACAAGCAAGCTATCCAACAGTTGTTCTGATACACGTTAATTGGTTGAGATGGAAAGCAGTGCTGAGAACTTTCTGACATCTCACTTTAAACACAATGCATGTGTATTTCATGTCTCAGTTCATCTGAGACCCCACTCCCCTCAGTTCTGAGCATGATCATATACATAGACTGTATCTGGTTTTGAATTTACAGGAAAATCTTGGAATAGACAGAAGGGCCACATGCAGTAATGGGGAACAAAGAAGCAACAGCAGGGAAAAGGCTAATGGCAAATATTGGAAAAGAGCCTGCATCCTGCACAATGGTACTATTCATATATATAAATCACGTGCTCATGTGTTTTTCTGGATCTGGACCTAACTGCACAACTGGATTTCTTTCAAGCCGCAAGTAAGTGCAAGAAAAAGCAGAGCACAAACACAGATTTCTCTGGTGGAGGCTGTAGTTCAGGCCCACAAATAGAAAGTCATGGACATAAAAGAAAGCTCCAAAAGACCTGAAAAGAGAAGAGAGCAAAATGCCACTTTGCCCAGTGGTAGTTTAGTGTTACAATTTAAAACTGAATATGCTTATTTGGTGAGTTTGAAGGTTCATTTTCCACCTTCTGTTAATCTTTGGTTGTATTTTAAGAGAATGGGATGAGTTGTGGACTAAATGCCTTCTGAGGTAAAGAGCATGGCTATACTTTGGTCTCTGAGGAGGATGCCTACTGTTTCAGTGCAGAGTAAGGTTTTGAAAGCTTTTGTTAAGAGTGCATTATGAAACCCTGAATTGGTATGGGATGGTGACTGTGAAAGATATCAAGGGTGTGGGGTGTGGTAACAGCTTGCTGAATATCCTGAGTGCTGTGCAGTGCAGAACTAAAGCGCATGTAGGTCACAGCAGATCCCCTTCAGATCTGAACAGTGTTAATATGCAGAAGGCAGAATAGAGTTTGTTCATCTGCTGGATCAGAGATCCTGCTACCTTGCTTAATCTGTCCTTTTGTCAGATAGCCAGTTGGCAGTCTAAACTCTGCGCCATATATACTCTTATTTTTAGTGTGTGTGTGTTGCATAATAAAAGTATGAGAGGTGTGGAAATAAAATTGCAGCTTGGTCAGCTTCATTTTGAAGCAGATCATTAAAGTGGAAAATCAGTGGCTATTCTACAGCCTGTGTATTTTCCTCCACACAGATATGCACAGAAATAGAAAAGGTTTCTATTAATTGATGATGATACATGAATATCATCTAAAGATGGGGTGAAACAGGAAGATAATTGGATTAATGAGTAAAATACAATATTTAAGCCCTAAGATCTAACAAATGTGACATGGTGCCTTATCTAATGAGTGTAAGTGGAATCTCTCATGAGACTGGAGAACACAGTACTTTGTACTGCATAATCTTCCATTCCCATCCCAACCACACAGCCATAATCATAAGTCATTCATGACAAAAATCAATGATCTTAGTTTTTCTGACAGCTTTTGTTCACTGTTCCTAGGAACAGTTTTTTGTCTTTTCTCAAGAGGGTATTTAGAATTTAAGCTCCCTCTCTCTACTTGTTTATGTATAGTGCTGTTCATCTGCCAAATGATCATGGTGCCAAGTTCCAGCTTGGCATTTGCGGAACATTTTCCTTTCAGCCACTTGAGAATACTTGCTTTGGCCTTTCCAAAGCCAGCAAATTGTCAACACTCTCATGAAGTGGCATGGTCTAGGCTGAAAGTGGACAGAAAAGTTATCAGCATCTGTCTCATTGTTTGTGGCTACAACGTGACACATACTACAGAGTTATTGATGATAGCTTTTGAAAGAAAAATTATGAGGGGAGACTTTTCTTCTTATGATTCTGCATTTCAATAAAATTTCTCTAATTGCATGGGTAGGACAATAAAGTTTTGTAGTACCTATTATATCCTATAGCAGACTGTTACAAGAAAAGAAAAAAATGTGCATCAGTAGGCCAGGCTTGTGAAAGATTGTGTAATTCTGCTCCAGTAAAATTAGCTTTTTACAATCCATTATATGACAAGTCAATATTAAGTCAACAGACCTCATTTACAAAATGGAAATCCTTACTGTAATCACTTTCCAAACAACGCACCTGATCAAAAGCATTTGCTATGAATTCTGCTAATTGACAGTTTCTTAAAAACTTTTATTCTGTTACGTGGAGGCAGGCTAAGGACAACCATTGTCACTGAGAAAATATTGATTTTTCTAGGATATCCTGTCTTTGTTCTGCAAATAGCAAATAGGCACAGAATACAGTTTATATCATGGTGAGAAGAAAATGTTGTGATTAAGTCTGGAATCTGTGTTCTCTTAACCTTTCAGTACTCAGTTTTTACAGGTTAAAAGAAAAAATATAAAACACTCTGTTAAAACACAGCAATAGGTCATGTTGTACTTTGTTAATCTGGCCAGGATTCTTCCATTACAGAATGAGAAGATGAATAAACACACAGGGCTTAACCAGACAGAGGCTTTAAATCTATTAATTCATCCTTATGTGCCTAGCTTCTGCACATCCTCCTATGGAACAGAATAGTCAGTCTGTTAGGTCTCTGAGGATCAGCTCTTTATATGTGTGCTGGCAAGTCAATCCCATGCCTTCTTGTAAATTAGTAATAGGGAGAGACAGGGCAAGAAGAGCCACAGCAAATGTCTATTAGGATTAGACAACCTTGTAGCTGCTCAATAAGGAGTGAAAACTGGTTGGTCAGAGCCTGAATAGGTAGGATAAGGAGCTGTTGCTGAGCTGCCAAAGTGTGACATACTTCTTTAGAGTAGAGAGGACAGGGACAGGGAGATGGTTTTGCTGGAGGTGTTTTCCAGTAATAAGCATGGGATTGTCGTCTAAATTCCATGTCTGTTGGGCTGTCCTAGGCTGCCTCCAGCTCACTCCCACCCACCTCGTCTGCACCTGGTTTGTCCAGATTCACAGCATCACAGTCCTTTTCCACTTGAATGCTGGCAGGCCTCTGGGAGAGTCTTTATCTGGTACGGTACAAAGGCAAGATGACGCATGCCAGTACAGCTCTTTCCTTGTGCGTTCACAGGGTCTTCAGCAGTTGCCTCACTGAAGAGCCCATGTTTAGTCCCCCTCGAAGAACAGCTATAAGGTAGTGCTACAGCAAATAAAGAAGGCATGGGTACTTTGGTCACAACATCAAGCCAAAAGGAAAGAATAGGGTTCTCATGCAAGGGTCTGACTCCACCATCACAGCACAGAGTCCTTGGTGATGCTCCTGGTGCCCATCTCTAGTCAGGAAAAGGGCTTGAGTTTCAGATACAGCACAGTCACCTGAGCAGTCTGGGGATTGTATCTTGCAACACTGTCCATAGTCTCCTGGACACTGCTAATTTACACGATCTACGATAACGTTTGCTTCCTTACAATATCATGGATTACCCTGAGAAGCATCTGTAGGTACTGTCTGACAACTGACAGCTGCCTGATGGGATGAGCTTCCGTGCTGCAGTGATCTCCTCTCTGGAGGTGACCTCTTGGGTGATATTTTAGCTCTTGCATCAATTTTACAAGGTCCCCAATAATTTCCTACAGTTTGGTTTATTTTTTCACTGAAAAACATGTGAAGTGTTAAGTCCTTCAGAGGCTTTCATTCCCTGCTTCCCTGCTGAGAAGAGATGGATTTTTTCTGAAGGTTTTTTTCCGAAATTGGTGTAGGAACATAGTTCTCAGTGGTGGTGTATCATATAGCATTTGGCTAATGCTCTGGGGCTATTTCAGGTAACTGCAACAGGAGTTACAGTGTCGGGGTAAGTCTATTATATGTTCTAATGAAATAACTAGTAGTCTGATGCAGTCTACATGTATAACAGAGATTTGGATCCTTTCACCTCATTTGGGCACATATATTAAAGAATGAGCTTTGTGCTTAAGAGAGCTTACACAGGGATTATGAAATGTAGAAACTGTAGCTGCAAAAAGCAGTTTTATTCAGCAACAGATTACTGTCATTTTACTGCGCACTGATGAAAACTGGAGTTTCTAGTTAAAAACAGACTATGTTAGAGTGTAAATATTAGCCTGTATAGAAATACAGCATTTCAGTAAAAAAAAGTGCAAAAGCATTTATCAATTAATTTGAAATTCATATAATTTACACAGTGTCCTGAAGCTGTCTGCAGTCTCTTCAGAAATACCAAATTTAGAGAGGCCCCTTGACTTGGCCAGCTATCTGATGAACAAGATAAACCAATCAAGATAGTGGTTAACTGATGCATGGATGATGCAAATGTGCTATTCCATCCATGATGGGAAAAGAAATGTGTTAAGGCAGAGGTGTATCATATATTACTTTTTTCAAGTGAGCACACAAAAGAACATAACATGCCCATAGACCCACAAATGAATGACGACATTTATTCCATTTGTATCTTGGGAATTATGCATTTATGCATCTTGATGCTGTTCTGCAAAAATTCTGTTGAGTCTATTGATTAGTTCATCCTGCACCAACTTGGGAGTAGTTAATTGTATGTCTGCATAATTAAAATTGAATTATACAGATGGGTGTGAGTGATCCTGCCCCAAAACAGGCAACTGAAAAAAACCACCAGAATCCTCTGATTTATTTTAAAATGTGAAGAATTTTAGGGCAAAAAAACCAAAATCCAAGCAGTGAAACAAAACACAAAATAAGGGTCTGGACTGGGAAAATGAAGCGAGAAGATAAATGTTCAATGGAATATTGATTTTTATCTGCAAAAGGAGATCACACAGGGTAGACAATATTTAACCAAGAAGACAGCAGAAAAGAATGCACTTCCACTAAACCCTTAAAGAAGCTGCAGTCACCTAGGCAGAACCATAAAAAGGACTAAGAATATCTTCCCTGATAAAAGGCATTCTAAGAGAAGGACTGGAAAATATGTTTCATAGTTTTGTGATAATTTATTTTGATATTGGGAGTGAAAATGTAATTGTTTTTAGGAATCTCCTTTTTTTTCACTTGAGTATGTTTATGGTAAAATAAGTTAGTAATATACTTTGAAGATAAATCACCTCTGGATGTTTTTAGTGAGAAAAAATATTTTCCATCTTAATCTTCTTAAATTTCTCTCTATTTTTTATGGCCTTTTCCTGAGGCTGTTTACTCTGCACATATTAGAGAGAAGGATAACAAGGCATTTTAAACAGGCAAGATCTGTGCTTTTCTCCTTAGAAGGGAGCTTCTTTTTCTGGCTGGTATTTTTTTTTTTGAATCCTGTTTTCTGACTAAGGTAGTGCTCACCAGCAGGAAGGAGTTAAATGACACTGAAACAACTTAGGAACTGTCTGTCAATCAGGGCTAATCTTGAGGCAGAAGCAATAAGAGGCTTCAGAAAGAGGGAAGCCTTGCTGGCATTTATTTTGCTTCTCTGTATTTATCAATTGAGAATGACTGGGCTTGAATTGTTAATAAATACAAATGGTTTATTGTGTGGTAAAATCAAAACCTATGTGAAAGAAGGCAAATATCTTTGAGAAGGGCCAGCTTCTGCATCTTCAATGTGCGATCTCAAACTCTGTGGCTCCACAACAGGACAGAGTGGTAGTCTATGAATGGCATTTGACACATAGCCAAATAGTCCTGAAAATAATTTTAAAAATGGCAGATAAGGGAGACAAGGCTCTTTTTGATAACTCTGGTACTACTGTCATGCCTAAGGAAAGGTTCTGGTTCGAGTAGATATAACAGGAATCTGTTCTTGAAATAGAAACTGGCTATAGAATGGCGAAATGATTTGATAGTGATGCTGAATTTCTACTCAATCAAAAGCAAGGTTTTACATGTATTCTTTATGCTCTTCAAGGCTGGCTTTTCTTTTCTTGTTTTTGCCTTGTCTTGTGCTATGAAATAGCTTCTCATTACATGACTTGAGTGCCCTAAATCTGCCACATTTATCATTTGGTGCCATACATTCTGATTTTGAATAAGAAATTGGTAACTTAGCTTCAGTTTACATTACTGTCTTTGCCCAATTTACAGACTTACACATGATACCATAGACTCATAAATCAGCCTTTACCGTAAGAGTAAAATGACTCAGTTTGGGCCTGGGAGCCAGAGAGCTAAATTTAGTACACAGCATTAGAGCCTGGTACAGCTGGGGGAAAAAATTCCATTTGGAGGCTTATAAAAGGTCAGTTTGGAACAGAGGTGCCCGGGGTGAAGAAACACTTGCCCTGACAGCTAACTTCATTTTGTTCTTATTTGAAAAGTGGCACAGCAGAACTGCTTGGGACAGAAGAAAGTATAGGAAGGTAAGACAGGGAGAGAAAAAAATGGACACAGAAAAGGTTTGAGCTGGTTATTCCGAAAACCAGTGCAGGATGTAGGCTATTAAGTATCCATTTCTGTGGGAAAGTGGTGGTGTGGCACTGCAAATATCTGGGGTACCAGCTCTGAGCTGTGCACCAGCTTTCCCTGGCTCCAGTCTTAGAGAGCACTGTCCCCATCTTTGTCTCTGTGGACAGAGTACCCACCAACAGATTTTAGTTTTGGAGTGCCTTTGTAGTACTGATGTAAGGCAGTCTCTTCCACATGATAAACATCTTATCATTGTAATAAGTACCGGGACTGGGGGCAGCCTGTTTCAGCACGTTCAGGTGCGTAGCTCACTGGGGCCAGCTGTTTGGTGGCACTCTGCCTTCATGAAAAATGCTCCAACAAACCTGTTGAAGGAGTTCAGCATGCTGGAAGGGAGCCTCCTGAAAAGGTGTGTTCTGTATAAAAAAGCCCAGACATAGTGCATCAAAGTGTCCCAGTTGCAAGACAGGGTCCCACCCTAAGACAAAAAATAGCATATGGCTCTGGCCTTGGGTTCCATTTTTATGATCAGTTTGCAACTGATCTACTTTTCATTGATACGTGTAAATAATTTGTGGCCCTCTCAGTTTATCTCAGCTAAAACTGGTGAATAAAAATGCTTCTGAAAATATTTCTCAAACTTAGAACACTCTTTTGAACAGCGGTGTTAAAACATGAAATAGTTATAATTTTTCTGTTATAGACTATGTTTTTCAGCCTAGAATAGGCAGCTGGCAAGAGCAAACCTTTCATGTGTGAAAGGGCAATTCCCCCCCCACTCCATCAGTGATGACTTTGGTTGCTAGCTCTGTAACACCAGCAGAGCCAGGACAAGGTATTAGAGTCTGCTTCAACTGAGTCCTGCTGAAGACTGTTAGGGAGTGATACAGCCCAATTTTGCTGTGGGAAACTCATTTCACCTCATCCTTTTAGACTGGGTGAAGAAATGGGTGCAGGTATGGCAACCCACACTTCTCTTTTGTCTTGGTACTAGGGTGCCTCTGGGAGAAGAGATGTTTATTTCATTGGCCCTGAGTCTAAGAACGGCAGCAAGACTTTCTGCAGTGCTCAGAGACACAGCTCAGAAAGGACATAGCAGGCAAAAAAGTCCTTTGGATTACACATGGAAGTGCTGCCATGCTTCCAAAGGACACTACATACATGTGCAATCTACGCTATTGATAACAACAGTAATTCTATATTCTGAAACTGACAACAGCTCCCTTTCAGAACTTTAGTAAAACTTCCTTTCCAGGCAAATAACTGTTTCTCCTGATTAAATTTCTGGAATTTTAGCTGATGCACAATGAAAGACACAGTTTGCTTCTATTTGAACTGGGGCCATGGCATACACTTACTAGGAAATTATAATCTTGTTGAATGTGTACAAACCCAGCATACTCTGTGCAAATTCTTTATTGAAACAATGATCCATGTACAAGCTACATCACATTTCATTTTGCCACTTCAGCATGAACTGGTCTCTTTGTGGTTTACGGCCGTGAGCTATAAAATCATAACAGTTATTTAAATCAAAATACAGTAACTGCTTCTCAAAAGAACACATTCATATTTGTCTTACATTTCTTGTAAAATCAAAAAGGATTTCATGATAAATGAAATATAACTTATGATACTTTAGTGCAAGCATTTCCTTTGCATCTAAGAAGCTTTCAGTTGTCCAACTAAATATGGCATACTTAAGAGGCCAACTCTTAAAATAGCATGCTGCCAAGATATCCCATGAGAACTTTGAAAATTCGACACTGTTAACACTTTCTAGAATTAGTTAATCTGACCAAACTGAAAGTCAGAAAGCCCTGGTTATATGTTACAGTACTTTTGTCAAAAGGTAACTGCAAATCAAGGAACTGACACAGTATGTACATTAGAATAAAACAGGCACTGATTTTAAAAAAATCAACATCTGCCCATGTATGCCATTTTGCAAGTTTTATGATTATACAGTAATTTTTAAGCACAGGAGCATACTTCTGTGCCTTACCAAGTACCAATAAACCTGCACAAAAATGCTGGTCTATGGGTTCTTTTAAATTTTTTATATGACAGACAAAAAATAACTGAAGGGTAGGTTTCATCACAAACATGCTCAAATCAGAGAGCAAAAGAAGGATCACCAGTAAACAAATGCTGCTCAAAAAGAAAATGTTGAGAAAATAGATAGTGAATACTATGTTTAAGTGGTCTGATTAATATGGTCTTACATTTACAGAAAAAAGAATAGTAAGTGTAAAATTCAAATCCAACACTGATTTCTTCTGCTGCAGAAATCTAGTCATCTTTCATGAAGTTTTGGCAAAAATGTTTGAAAATGGTGTAAATATATTGTGCAAATCTCTTTTCCTTATTAAGCCTGGCTTGGTGTTCCTTTGCTTTTAGAATGCAATTTCAGTTTGACTGGATTTTCCAGATTCTGAGTGTTTTAACAACCATTAGTGTTTGGTGGTACAATAAATAGAAAAATGTAACAAAAGGTGTGCATAGTCCAATGATGGGAACAGATTAATGTCCCTGAAGTGCTTAGGGTGCATGAAAATACATAATGCAAACGTTAATGTTTTCTTAGGCCATTATTAATGTTATGTTTGTTAATTGTGTTCTTGGACCATAAAGTAGCCAATTGCTAAGAAATAGTGCAAGACACAACTGCATACTTTATAATAGCACAGCCAGAAAGTTCAGAATAGGAAAGACAGGTCTGGGTCTTGCTTCCCATGTGTCTTCCACAAAGGAAGTTCCTGGAAGTGTATAAAAAGCTGTAGGCTTAGAAGTGTCATATAATGGATGCATAAGATACTGAGCAGCATACATAAAACCACAAAAACCCACATAAACCAGAACCATTGGTTCTATATAAAATCTGTATTTTCTTCAGCTACATTGCTGTTCAGTTTTTATTCCAATAATAACACAAAGCTAAATCTCCAGACTGGCTGGAGCAGTCTGTGAACTCTCAGCTCTGAGTGACTCCAGCTCTAGAAAATTCAGGATTCCCTCTGATCTTTCAACAGCAGGAATCCAGCACTCCATGTATTGCATGTATCTAATCCAAGTACCTGTTGCTTGTATGTGGTTTGCACTGTGCGTTTGTGTGTACTTCAAACGTGCCCTTTGTGGGCAGCCTCTGGGGAAAAACGTAATCTGTATCTTCAAGGAAGTTTACACAGTGATACTGAAGAAATCCGTGGGGATTGTTTGCTCTCAAATGTTTCTCAATAAATAAATAATAAAGAGGCTGGAGGACAGCCTGAGAGAAGCAGTCAGGGTCAGAACACCACAGAAATACATGAAGGGGTCTGATCTCTACTGTAAAAACTCCATCGTTTAAAAAGATTAAAATTAAAATACTGTAGTTTAATAAATATTTTTATAACTTAAAAAAAAGAAAATTAAGGTGTAATTTAAAAGTTATTTTTATGCTTTCAAGGAGAACATCCTTGCTTATCTGTGCAATCTTAGTTGGGCACCAGGTAGGTAACTTTAGAATGCATGGGCATTGTTTGTAAATGCTGGACAGGCAGAAACATCAACATGCCTCTTCTCAGGAGGTTAAGGTGACCTAAAGGAGTTTAGTGCAAGTTCCTGCTTTTGTTTCTGCCCTTGTCCTTTTTCATATCAGAAGCAAATCAAGTAACTTGAAAAGCTGATGTGAAAACTAAACAGAAATGTCCTTTGGATTCAGACAAAAAGTTAACAGTTTGCATCAATACTATTGTCAATCACATTGGTCAGAAGTGAGGTTCTTTATGGTATTCTCCTAATCTAACTTCTGTTCTACATTTATATTGCTTTGCTGGAACTCAAATATTTCCAGTCACATTCCTAAAGGGACTTTGCCCTTGCATGTTTCCTTTTGGGCATGTGCAAATGCATTTTGTATAGAAGCCTGCCACTGTGGTGAGCACAAAAAACCACGAGACATCTGAATGTTGCCATTTCTCACAACCTGGTTGTAAAACCTGAAGTCCATTATTAAACATGTGATTTTTTAAAATAACCACAGAAAGGTAAATATGGAGCCTTCTCTGCATCACCTATGTAAGTCATGGGGTATTCCTGTATTACACTGCTAGTGAGGCTCTGCACTTTAACATGAGGAAGTTGACATAAGACCTCCGTTCATTATCAAGGGTTCTTTTATGTACATGCAACACTGACTTTGTCTGGTCTTGATTACCCGTGCAGTTAATATAACTGATTGCCTCCGACAGACACCTTATGGAGATGTGGCTGCTTCATTAAAATGTCCAGAGAGCCATCCATGCATCATCTCCCCACAGACCTAAGAGACTTTTTTTTCTACAATATACTTGATTCCAGATTTATTTTAAGTATCTATACTTACACTACAATCCTTCATAAAAACTATAAGGTGATAGTTTGTTCATTAGTTCCAAACTAAATGTGTCAGGTAATTAAGTAATATGCTATTAACCCTACACAAACTCCTTGTAAGTGCTTTCTTTCCAGACTCACTGCAGAGAAGGTACTTTTTATTGTCTATCTGCAAGAGAAATTATCACTTCCCTTCCGCTCCTGGCATTTCCTGGCAGAAATGTTGATCCTTTTTAATGCCACAATTGCTGTGATCATTAAAGCTTTACTGGGATAGAGTCAAATGTACTCAAGCAGTGAACATCCTACACGTAGGAGGTTCCCAAAATATCAACGCAATTATATCACATTAAACAGTTTGCATGACTGTCTTTGTAATTTTATAGGACACTTGATTATTTTTTTTTTCAGTTTGGATACAATGCTCTCAAACTGATGCTTATATATGAATTTAGGCTTGATCTTCAGAGTATATGAATTTGCTCAAAATTAAGAAGCCAAATAAAAGGGTACTTTGCCATTTCAGCCTTGTCATCAACTGATTACTGACATTTGCAGGACTGTTATGGAACCTGCATATCTTCTGGTAAGGTAGTACATAGTTACTGCTTCCAAATTACTTCAAAACAAGGCATCTTGCATATTTGCAGCTGTTTGCCATGTAAACTTCTGGCAACATAGAAAATGCTCAAATGTATGCAAAAAGCCCTGCAGAGCTGTTGGACTGCAACTTTCTGTAATAGGTTTACTGGCTTTCCCATCTGTAATAAACACCTCAAAGTTGTTTCTCCATGCAAACCAAACAATTGTTGGCATCTTCATTCCATAAAAAAGGGAAAACTCTTTCCCATGTGGCTAAGCAGTGTGGTCTCAAATGAAATGGAAACATTTTAACTTTCTTTAATAGCCCTGTAAATCACAATGCAGCTGAGCAAACAGGCTTTGTAAATGGGATCTATTAGGATTTTATTTGGCTACTGGAGTGCTGCCTCTTGGGCAATATTTCAAATTCACAAGTTAATATTTGCAAAAATGCAATAGATGGAAATAATGAGAGTGAAGGAGGAAAATGGAAACCAGTTTTATGTTTAGTAAGTTCAAGTGTCCTACATCAAAGACTACCAGTGACTTCCAGGAGGCCACTACAGGTGACTCCAACTTAGAAAATGCTGAGGTAAATGTTTCTTGGAAATATTCCTAATCAAAAAGAGCAATTAATATTAATGTAATAGCAATTACTCTGCCATCATGGTAAACTAAACTCAAACTGAGAAGAAAGTGCCAAATAATCCACTTACATGCTTTTTCTATGATAGTCTCCAGGTAAGGCTTAGCGGCAAGTACAATATGTATTTTTAAGAGCTCCACCTGATTTTCCTGCTATGCATAGATTCAGGAGTAACTATCATACATGGCTTTCATATATAACGCATGTATTTTTGTCATTTGCCAATGCTATGTCATCAGAACTGAGTTCAGCAGAAGACTCAGGAGGGGGCTCTGCAGGAAGTGCTGGTGTTTGAGGAGTGTCTTCTTCCTTGGTGTCCAACTGCATGCTTTCCTGTGACTGACCATCCATGCAGTCCTTTTTGGACAATGGGTGAACTGATACTTTTATTGCAATCTGTTGAGGTGGCTCATGCAGTGACGATGCATCCGAGTCAGCTGTGGGAGATTCACTGCGCGTCAAAGCATTTGGGATCATATAAAGCTCATCTGTTTCAGTAGTTTCCTGGCCTTCTGCTGTCTGCCGTACAAAATTCTGTCCTTGCTCCTCCAGACCAACAACCTCCATAATTTCTTCCATTATAGTCCTGCAATTCATGATGAGAGGTGGCAAAGGTACGCTCCGAGCAAGCTCTTCAATATAGCGAGCAAATTCCATGGTCTTGAACTGGGTTACTTTGGCAAGCTCGAGCGTTTTGGCTGATGTGATAATTGGTATACGCTTTGCAATCTCAAAGGCCTTCTGAAGTTTCTCTGCCCCTTCTGTTCTGAAGAATTCATTGATTGCTTTCTCGGTTTTCTTCAGATGACTGCTCATCATACATAACCGAGTAATGTTCAGTATCATAACAATGGTAAAAGCTACAAGGCAGACAATCATGTAATAGATTCCCATATCTCCAGAGGTAAAAACAACCCTCAGCGTCACAGTATTGTTAACACTGCCGTACATATTAGATGCGACACATGTGTATTTACCTCTGTCTTCAAATGACACGCGGGTAATGTTTAGTAGCCCATTGTCAAGAAACCACCATTTTCCTGTTGGAGAGGAAACAGAGTAACTTAGAAGTATTTTGTTACATGATCAGCATAGTCTTAAACATCAGCTTTGTCAAACTGGCTTCAGGTTTTGGAAGAAGGAAGTAATGTTCACAAGAAGATAAAGAATTTACCATCATAAAGGCCTGAGAGCCTAGCTGTGTTACTATCAAATCCCTGACATCAACTGTGGATAGTCAGAGCACGCCCTAAAAGGGTCTCATAAAAAATGCCAATATGCATAACATCTATCTCAATCTTGTGGTCAGTTAAGTTACAAAGACAGGACTACTTACCCCAGAGAGCCTCCCAAATGCAGGTCACACTTCCTCAAAGAACAGGATCAATGGGATTATGAGGCAGAAAAACCTAGTAAACCCTCCTTGTTTTGTTACCTGACAACGTATTTGCTTACAATTGGGTTATTTTTGGTGTTTTGTTACAGTATCTCATATAATTCTGTTAATGTAAACTTTAAAAACCCTAACATTTCAGACATCATATATTACATTGCGTGCCCTCTGAGGTGTTGAGAAACTGATTTTGAAGTATGATCTTAAAGAGAGGGAAGTAGGATAGGAGGAGTAAGATAGATGGGAAGGAGAAGAGCCATGACAGGGAACACCTTGTTTGCCGGTAAGAACCTCTACACACCACGACAGAACTTCTTTTACCTTTAAAAGTAATTTCTGTCAATGTAATATAATTGATAACTTTGTGTGCTGCATGGACACATTTCACGTACGTGAACACTTCATATTCTTTGAACCGAGCACAGCACAACAGTTTAGGTATGAAACTGCATTTGAAATAACATGTTAAAAGCCATCACTCCTGTCACTGCTAAAGTGATTCAAGATTCACCTAGTTACTGTATTTGCCACTATATACTGGTAATGAATTAAGATTTTTAGTTCCTCAAGTGAACTTCATTTTTATTCAAATATCACTACACTATTTAAGAGCTGAGGACATATATTTTTTCTTCATTTGGTGTGACATGACTTCTTAAATTGCAACTTTGCTATAAAAAAAATAAGTCAAATCTAACAGGAAAGCCTGGTGTCAATTCTCTCCTTCATGTAAACCCATCCCTGGAAGTCTTCACACAGTGGAGAACAGCCAGAAAGTGGAGTGCCTCTGTGCCTTCTGAACACTTCATACAGGGAGACATCCTACAGAAGATTTCCTTTTGAAGCAATAACAAAGGCTGATACAAGCCAACAAGATCAACTAGTACATACTGCTGCTCAGAGGAAGACTCAACTGTTTTCAATCTCTGTAACACAATCCCAAGCCATTCCAGACAGATATCTGCTGAATGTAGTAATGGAATTTCAATAACCTTCCAGAAAAAGGAACGTAAGGTTACCTGTCTTTACCATCAGAGAGGTATTTTTTCCTTAAACCTAACCTAACCAGCTGCTATTTAAGTCTATTAAGGCAGCTGATAAAAGACACAGAACCTGTGATCAGAGAATTAAACCTGTGCAAAATCCCTGGGCAATCACGTAAATCACAAGGCAAGATTGCAGTCCTGCCACAGATTGGTGTAGTTCTACATTTATTTTTTCCTTTTCACAGAAGTTCTTTCATTATTAAAAATATTATGCTATTTCTTTTCCTTTATTTCTTTTAAAGAAACTGTGGGCAATTCTGAAGCTCATTAGTCAAAACCCCCTTTAATTCAGAGTAGTTATGGGCTTTTACCATGTTCAAAGTTTTTCTAATTAAACATGGCTTACCCAAATTTTTTACATTACCCCCAGTAGAAGCCCATGTAGAAAGTATTCCCACAAGATCCCTGCCTCAGTTCATTTGTACAGACATGCTCTTAATTACATCTTTTTATCCTCTTACTTAGAAGTTTTAACTTAACTGAAACGCTATTTTTTACCATAGCATAACTCTTGAAAACACCTGAATCATTTAGCTTGAAATTAAAAAATGCAGAATAAATAAAAGCTCAGTTTAATCAGACATTCACATAAAGAAAATCACCCCAATCTGCTAAAGTTAGGCAAATTCAGAGGAAATCTCCTTTACAGAGGAAATGTTAGCATCTGTAACAGATGACACTTCTTCCTCCACCTCCAGCATAACAAAAAATAGAGTAGTCGCTGCTCAGTATTTCTTTGAATTGCAATGCTGGTTCTTTTTGCAAAGTAGGTTTCTATTAATTGCGAAATAACAAGATGCCTGTGATGTAACCTGGCTCCAGCTGTTATAAATGATGTAATGGCATTGAATTGGGACTCAATGACTGGGTCTGTGCCAGTGGATCCTGACAGACATATAAGGCCAAATAAAAATCAATGATTAGAAAAGGTATCATTTCTGGGTTTTGATAACAATTCAATGCCATAGTTAACATCACAAAGAAAGGGCTCAAGCTAGGAAATATTTCTTACAGAAAGACAGTTTCTTAAAGGAGGTATTGCACTGTTGAAATTCTAAGTTAAAGTGATGTTGTCTTAATACTACATCTGCAATTTTTCCTGATTTGGTCAAAGTTTTTGCTCACCTACCTACATGTTTGTTTTAGCCAGCTCTCTCAGCTGACTACACAAAGACCTAAATTTAGATGCCTAACTAAAGGGGAAATTTCTGTTAGTGAACCTTAGCAAAACACTCCAGCGCACTAATCACCATTATGTTGCCACAACCACACAAATCAAGTTCGAAAGTCTGTTTGGCAGCTCAAGTAGTTCCTTTCTCTAGCTTTACTCAGAAAATGATAACATGCTGTAATGTAAAACATAACCACCAGTAAGATCTTGCAGATACACACTGCTCTTTCACATCAAGCTGGGTCAATCGTTACTCCCGTCACAGCAGAGTTCTCTGTCAGGTCAGCCATTAGTCAGGCATGCTGTCTTACAACTAAGAGTTTATTTCACCATGCTGTGAACAAAGCAGTCACTACGGAAGGATTACATGAGAAAAACACCTTTCATATACCCACACTCTGCTCAAACTCTCCTTAGTAGTATAACTAGGATTATCAACCAAACCTTCCATTTAAGGAAAATAACCGCATGTGTCATTAAGGTCTCTAGCAAATGCCACTGAAGAGTCTTAACTAAAGCCAGGAAGGCTCAAATTTGGCCTGTCCTGACTGCTGCCCTATATAGGTTTTGCACTTGGTTGTTCAGGGCATCTCCTGTTTCTCACACTACCGTGGCATTGCACATAAGGACAGCAGGCGTATCAGGGAGTTAGCTGTGTTGAGTTCACGCCAACAAACTATTCTCATATGTCATGAGAATCCTCCTTTGTGTTGGGAAACAGCTTTTTAATCTTTTTTTGGTGCCAGAGAAGAACAAAGGAGGACAGAATGAGAAACAGGAACAAACCTGAAGTCTTCCAATGAGAAGAGGCCTGTCTACACCTTCTGTTAATTGCTTCAGCTTCTTGCTATGTGTTGCCATAAATAACACATAAAAAGTTACTGTTTTCTTCCAAGGTGTGCATAAAAAATTTATAACTGCCACCAGGCTTTCATTTTATTTCACAGAGGAAAATACCACAGCCAGACCATTAAATTCAGGTTATTTGTCAACTTGCTGAAATCAGAAGTGTCTCTGGACAGGCTACATCAGTGCTATTACTAAGATCTTACCTTTATTCTCCTCCTCTTGGAGCAGGCGGCCATTGGAATTGTACCATCTGTAATGTGGACTGGGACTCCCTTGGACATTGCAGTCGATCAAGGCACTTCTGCCCTCCTTAACTATGATGTGGTCGATGCGGGAGATCACCACAGGCGCAGCCCCCGTGTGTGTGTCAGTGCGGTTGGAAGTGCTGTTACTGACATCCTCAGCAGTGGTCAAAGCTGCTAATAAGATGACAAGGCGTGTGGTAGGCAGAAAGTACAAAAAGTGGTAGCTGTTCAGTATGTCCATTTTCCTTCAGTGGTGTACACAACTGGCTGGGAACTGGTTCTGTTGAATGCAGGTCCTTGAGGTGAGCAGGTCACAGGAGAGTTCTACTTTGATCTGTGCAATTTTATGTTTAAAATAACCTATAAAATAAATAAATAAGTGCAGTGAGATGGCATATATAAAGAATCCATTAGATGTGCTCTTTTAAAATAGTGACACATCCATTAATGCATTTCACAATCAGCGCAGTGTCTTGTCTAAATGCTAATGTTATCACAGTCCTTATCCTTACTGGAAAAAGATGCGTGCATTTTCCTGACAATGGTATTGTTCAGAGTGACAGGCGTAGGAGAAGGCTTTTATCACCTAGACACTTAGCAGCAATTTAGCTACAGTAGCAGGTACAGTTTTATGCCAAAAGTTCAACAGATTTGTCTTTTTTTTTTTTTTAATTTTTTTTAAACATTTGCAAAATCAACAGGAAAAACAGAGGTACAGCATGTTAAAAGCTGTTGCTACCAGTTTGGTGCTGCAATTCTATCAGATGAATGGTCTTAGATGAACTGTGAAACATGGTGTAAGAAAGAACAATTCCAGGAAAGGTTTTTGGACCTAGTGTTGGAATCCTTGAAATACACAATTTTTCTCAAACACCGCAGCACACACAGCAAAACATCTCAGACCATTCAGTTTTCTTAAGCTACTGCTGTCTGAGATAAAACACGGAAACTTAAAAGAGGGTATTTCATGTTTGATAAAGTAATTTCAGTGTTGTTATTTTTAGAGCAGATTCGTAAAGAAGAGTTCTTGCTAGTGACATAATATGGTTAATGTTCCTTTGAGATACAAATGAAGTTAGGACTTTTCTGTTCCTTATGTGGCATTAAGCATTTTGCCTGTGTACTCATTGCACACTCTCCCTACAGTATTTTCCCTCAACTAATCATCCACAATGAGGCCTTTCTAAAGCAGTGATTTCAGTTTCTGGACACGGGGGGGGTACAAATGTGCTCTCTATTGGCCTCATTATGCTGCCAGTGAACACAATTGGCATTCAGTACTGACTGAGGGCATAGTGTTGGCCTCAAAATGAGCACCTTGGAAAATTTCACTCAAGAGTCTAGAGGCCACAAATCATGTTAAAATCACAGAGTATCCAACTCTATATTGGTTTTACTCAAGTGTTTCTAAGGTAAATAACTGAAACTTAGTGAAACTTATTAGCTAGAGGAATCTATCTGGAATCCAAATATAGGAAACTATCTAACAAACTTTCCCCAAATGAACATTTCCATTTCAAAACTGTTAATATTTTCTTAAATATACATTTGACCCATGGTAACTCATCTGTCTTAGCAGACAAAATAACAAGATCAGTTCCACATATAAAGGAAACACTAGAATAAAAATAAACAAACAAAAAAATCCCCTTCCTTATCTTCTTCTATATTCAAAAAGGAAAGAAAACAACATTACTGTCTTTCACTGGTAATATTTGACTTAGGTTGTTTTCTTATGCATCCTCTCTTCTCTGTAAAGCAATGAACTTGCTTTCATACCAATAGATACAGCTGTTATTGAAAAAGCAAATTAATTCTTCCATTTTACAGGATGAATCATTACTAGAAATGAAAACCTACGGTTTTTCAGAAAAACTGCAGGCATGATGTGGAGGTCTATCCCAGCTTCAAGCCTGTCCTTGTTTTTTCTCTGCTTTTATAATTACTGACTGTGTAAGTATTTCTCTTGAAGAGATGGAATAATTTTTAACTTTAAATTAAAATGCAAATCTCATTTGTCATATAAAGCTATATAAACAATGACTTCAGAAATCTATTTCCAATTATTTAAAGCATGTAGAGTCTGTGCTTTTGAAGATCTGTAGAGGTACACTCTGTCTGAGTCAGCAGTTTGGAAAAAACCCTTCAGTTCTGCCTATTCACTTCAGTAACTATTTACATCTCATTTCTACTACTCCGTTAACCTTGGAGACTGACATTCTTCACGATTACACATATTCAGTCTCCAGAATGTTTCTGTACAGTGTCATAGATCTGCATTGCGCTATACAGAATAGCCAAAATCACACTTCCTGGCAAAGGAGCAGGAACAGAGACAGGCTGGATTAAGACAATTGGAAGGGCAAAAGAACAATATAAACCGATTAAGCTTTGTGTTCTAATTACTGTCAGTGGCTTGTTATTACTGTATTTGGGTCTATCATATATTTTTACAGTAGAAAAGTAAGTAGCAATCAAAAAAAGGTGTTTATTGTGGAGAGCAGTTTGCATTCCAGAAGGAAATGGAATAGCATTTCCCCAATGGGTGAACAGAAGACCTGTAAAGAAGGGACCAGCAGTGTATTAGGAAGCTCAAGGTAGCTGATGGCCCACTGATTCCCCACAGCACAGGGATGTGGGCAGAGGTTTGGAAGGTGTGTGATGGCAGTAAGGCGTTGCCTGTTCTGTATGTTTACCTGTTTTGAAGGCAGAGCATACGAAAGCAGAAACTGTACCACTGTGTAGTGATAGCAAATGTGACTGGTCCACAGTATGGCCAAAGGGTCAATTACTTGTCTGAAGCTAACAGTGACTCCCTCATTCTGGCACAGAATTGAACCATAAACAGCTGCAGTAAATTTTAAGAAATAGAGATGAATAATTTATGTCTATTCTGTAAGATTCTTACCTACTCCTTCTTACTCCTGGGAATGTACTTTCTCATGTATGTTCCTGGAATGTAGAATATTAAGAAAACACCAAATACCTCTCTAGATACATTTCTATTAGAAATAAATATAGTTTGATGGCTAATATGAGGAATAATCAGGCAGTAGGTTTAAAGTAGAATGTTTGGAAATGGATGTTGCTGCCTTCATATGCCATCCAGGGAAATGCCTGAGTATGTTTGAGGAGACAGGGAGAGATCTCTCTGAAGAATGGTGTTTAGATGCAAGTTTAGACAAATGTTCCCAGGGCAACTAGGAAGCAGGAGGCAATCTTTCCTTTGGTGTGCATCCTCTCCAATGTTATCAGGGAACAAAAAGAGATGGAAGAAACCAAAGAAGGTTTTCTTAGCCCCAGCTGACACAAGAAAGTTACAGTGTGGCCATGCTGGGACCTGCATGTCCAGGACCCTCTGCAAAGCTGCTGGGCATGACCAAAAATGCTAGAGTCAGGTTAGGATAGCAGGAAGAAGCAGGATGTTGGAATTTCAGCAGAGAGAGAACTGAAAGTGTAGAAAATGTGCTCACACCAGATGCTGATGCAAAGGAAGATTGCTGAGAGTTCCTGTCCTCCTGCTTTGCCATAGGCACAAGAGCTGTCTGAGGATATCAGGGAACACAGATCTGGGAGCCAGTTGCTTTGCTAAATGTAAATGATGTAATGAGTTATGGTTTAATCACACAACTAAATGGGGAGAAGACTGAGACAAAAATAGGACTGCTAGTGATGTCTGGCAAAGCAGCAAGAAAATCCAGAGCATTGGGAGAAGTGGGTACAGTGCTGTCACACAGGATCTTGGCCACGAGAGGCAGCAATTAGTTGTGACCCATGATAAACCTGATGAAGGCAGCCAAAATTGTAACCTTTTAATCCAACCTAAGTCAGAGAAAGCTGGATTGACTAGACTAAAACAAAGATTCCTGTAATAAGTACTTGAGACTGAGAGTAACACAGTACTCTAAAGGAGGAAGGCATCTGCAATCCTGAGACTCACTTTGTAGGAACAGATTGAGTCTCTCGGAGCATTTTTACCATGAAAAGGTCACTATAAACAAAAAGCTAATTCCTGGTCGGTCATGGAAAGAATGAAATTCCCAAAGCACATGAGCTACCTGTAAAATACTCACAAAAAATAAACTCTATATAATATAATTAATGTGGTAACATACACGTTTATTCTTTTTTTTTTTACTTTTAAATTTGGGGTGCATGAAATGGAAAAAGAACACCCCTGGCTATTCTGAGCTATGTTTTCCATTCAAAGCTGTGGGACAGGAACAGGCTTACCTCCGAAGGTGGAATGAAAGGAATCTCTAAACTCTCCTCCAGCACCTAGAACATGTATATAGGAAACTTTCCTGCTGTATTGTACCTGGAGCAACATTTACCACTCAATAATGCTTGCCAGTGGTCCATAGATTAAATAGTTCTGTTTTTTGATTCCCCAACCCAAATGGTGTAAATTGAAAATATTAAAGTAACAGATTTACTGCTTGTGAGATTAACTTCCAAGGAAAAAGACTTGAGCTACATGAGAACACATTACAAGCGCTTCTTCTAAGTGACATGACAGCCAGCTCTAGCATGCTCTCTATGCACTTCTACCAGAGAAATCCCCTGGAATGTGCTCCAGAAAAAGCAGAGCTGCAGCGTGATAGTTTTACTCCTAATCATTGTGAAACAAAGACAAAAGCTGCAGTTACAACTTCTCTGTCCAAAATCAAGCATTAGTCTAAATAGAAGACACATCCAGGACTGATTAGGAACATTAATCAGAGACATGCTCTGACCGACCATTTATTTTTTCACGTTATAGATGTGTTGCTTCCCATACTACTGCCACCAAAGAAAATGACTATGGGTGTGGGGTCATGGTTGTAAGTGCTGCATTTGTGCAGAACAACATGATGACAGAGCACAAAAGAACAGAAAAGGAGGGCAATGATGCATACCTTTTCCTGGCTCGCTCACATCTGTAAGAATGGCCTGTTCTTGTTCCTGGAATAATGTGTAATCCTATTAACTGTGAGGTTATTCAATTCAGAAGTGAAGCAAAAGAAGCCAGCTTATTGCATAATGCATAAATTTTGCTCCTATACCTTTAACATCCCAATGCCATCTTCCTTGGCTTGTAAGTGACCAAGAAAATTCAATGATTTTCATTCTAGTTCTCACTTGTCTAAATAAGTATGAAGGCTGATGCTACAAAACAAAATTAAGGCTAGATTTTTATTATTCAAAAAATACTTGCTACTTTTCCAAGTTTCCATAGGCAATGTCTTTAAAGAGTGGGCAAAAGTAAAAGTTAACAGGTGTTAGTGAAACAGGAATGCAAATGAAGGAACCTATGCACCCAGGTGAGAAGCTCACTGCCAGTTCACAGGCTTATGAGTGAGAACCATCTACTGAAAAGGTCTAATTATTAGGGTGCAGACATGAAGATGAAAAGAAATGTCACTCATTTACAACTAGCAGAAAATTTCTGACTTATTTTTCTACTCATTTGTCAGTTAATAAAATATTAATGCTTGGTTCCAGAAGAGCTGCTCCGTTTATTCTCCTGGAGTGGGGGATTTCAGTCCTTCATAACTTCATGGCTTTCTGTTTCCCTGGCTATGTTGAGCAGGTGACCTGCTGGTGATGTTTGTAAGATGAAGAGCTTCCTTCTGCACATCTAGATTGGGGATTCCCAGCTGGGCAGCAGCCCCCAGCTCTATGCTTATTTAGTCTCTTCAGCTGCCTTCAGCTGCCTGGGAACTTTGGGGAACCTCTCAACAGGGCTGAGCCCTGGCCATGTGTGTTCAGCCACCTGGTGTCACACTTGCTGCCTTCAGCCACCTGATGGGACACTATAGAGAAGACAGACACAGGCTCCTTTCAGAGATGTGCTGTGAAAGGACATGAGACAGGGGACACAAGCTGTAACAACAGAAATTATGATTATTTATGAAAAAACTTTTAAGCAGGAGGTCAGTTAAGCCCTGCAATAGGTTGCCCAGATGGGCTATGGAATCCCCATCCTTTGAGAACTTCAAAACTTTACTGAGCTGGTATACACTGGCCCTGCTTTGAGCAGGCTGTTGGATCAGATGGCCCCCCGTGCCCCCCCCCCCAACCTAAAGAAACTCTAATACTGCAGAAACACAGATACAAGAATTGCCTTGGGGAAGTCAATGTGAAAAAATATGTCTGATCTTAAAAATTGCTAAATGGGATGCTGGGAAATTGTCTTCATGATCCCCTTCATAATTTTTTGAGTAGCAGCATTTTAGAATCATAAGACAGGCTGAGAGTGTTGACTACAGCCTGAAAAAAAAGTATTTGGCCTTCTGCATTGTACTTACATGATAAGTAAGTAGAACAGAACATCTCCTCTTTAAAATATAGAGAAGACTTATTTCCAGCCAAGGTAACTCTGAGCATCTTTGTTGCCCTCCTCTGGACTTGGTTTACCACGTCCACATCTTTCTTGTGCAGGCAGTACTCCAGGTGGGGTCTCACAAGGGTAGAGTAGAGGGGGAGAATCATCTCCCTCAAGGTGATTGTCTCAGTTTCTTGCCACAGAATAAGGGCTGGGAATCTATGAAGTTTCAAGAGAGACTACATAATTTACAAGCACAGATTCATAGATTATGACAGCCTGTGATGAATGTGGAGACTTAACTTCTGTGCATGCATTGTCCTCTGAGTGTATGACCCTGGGCAGTGAACAGGAAGGGCTGTCAGTATGGCAACCTGGAGACCTTTTCTAGCACTCCTGTCTTAAAAAAAATTATAACAAAGAAGCCTATGTTATAGGCTATGTCATACATAATTGTATGTTTTGCAGGCACTGGTAAGTTCTTACAGGCAAACATTTGTCAGTCTGTTTTATAAGGTGATAAATGATAAATAACAAAAGAAAGAAAATGGAAAAATGAAGGACTGTAGCTTATTCTACCATTAATGGCAGAACCTGAGCAAAACTTAGTCATTATCAGTTTTTGTCTTCTAAAATTATCTTGGTCTTAACACACACAACACTGTAGGGGGTAACAAAGGAAAGAAGCTTCATAAAGATACAATTGTCTTAGTTTCAGGGTTCCATAGTGTAACAATACACAGCAGCAAGAAAGCGGCAAGCAGTAAGGTGATTACATATTTTAGATGTGTAATTGAAAATTAATGTTATAGCCATATAACTTTTCATTTAGGGAAAGAAGCATATGCCTTTCTATTCTGCAGCAGTACAATGAAAGAGTTTTCGTGTTGCCTTTATCAATGTGTAAATGTTTTAGAATGTTTTTACTGTAAATTTCTCCTCAGTTTTGTTCTTCTTTATCCTACTTCATGTCTCAATATTGCAAAACTAGCAAGCACATGGCATCCTAGAGCTTCACTTCAAATATCTGAACGGACCCATTGATTTAACCATGTCTTTGAATGGTCTGATGGGCACTCTCCTGATGTCAATGAACACTCAGAGATGCTAATCCATTAACCTAAAAAAGAATGAATGAAGACTGTTGGTGGGTAATTATTGGAGAAGTTATTTAAAAGTACCTTAAGAATGCCAAACCTCTGGAAAATCCCCTTTTGATGCCACAGCTCCTGTAGTTCCAGCATCTCTGCTGTATCAAATCAACTTTTTGCGAAATACACTGAAGCAACAAAGGCACTCAGGCACCTTGGATGCTTAACTTCTCATTAAAAACTTGTAATTCAGTTGTCCACACTTATATGGACTAAGAAATCTGAGTTTTCTTTCTACATGGTATTTTAATGACTGCAGCAAAGTTCTATATTTAGTGGAGAAGCTTGCTGTTTTTCATCAAGGCAGGTACTGTCATGAAAATGTCCTGCTGAGTTGTAGGCTACCCAGATCATAAAGAAAATTCAACACTATCAATAGTGGAGATTTTTCAAGGCCCAGCTTATGTTTGATTATGTATAAATGCTTTGAAGAATTTTATTCTTAGAAATAAAAACTTTGTTCATATAGATTATCTAGATTTACTCGGTGTTTCTATTTATTTGGAGGCTGTACAATTACCATTTGGTATAGTTGTGTATACAAAGCTCTTTTTCCAGAAACATTTGTATGGCTTTAAGAGTCCATTGCTTAACTCCTTACAAACTTTCAGCATAGCTGCTGGTTTGCTGTTGAAATGCAGATGGATCAATGCTTAAAAGTTCCTTCTGTTGAGAAAGGAGGAACGATGAAGATGCACAGAGAATCCTTCCCACACTTCCATGTACATCTGTGCTCTTGCCTGGCCTCATCAAGATCTACATAGCTTTCATTTTCTTTATGCACCTTGTATCTTTTGTTTATTCCAGCACTCTGTAAGCATTATTCTGCCAACAGTTTAAATAACCAAAGTCAGCAAATGCAACAGATCTCATATGCTCTTGGCAAGGCTTATGAGACTCTGCTAAGAACATAGCAATGCAGAATGTGGCCCAGTTCACTTTCTTCCACTTCCTCCTTTGAGCTCTGCTTGTCAAACCTAACTATCCCTTAAGCACATCTAGTGGTTTTCTTTTTCCAAAAGAAGAAGGAAAATTTCAGATGTAGGACATTTAAATAAGACACGAAATTAAAAATTAAGTTTTGCTTAAACAAAGATATGAAGGACTTTGCAGGCTAAAAATTCTATTTAAACTCTAAATTTTGAACAAATGAATGTTTTCAGTGCACTGATATAGCTTTTATTATGCTATTTTAACAAAATGCTCCCATATTATTTGGAACATAAAAGAAAAAAGAAGAGGAGAAAACATATTTAAGTATGACTAATTCTTCTCTATCCCTGTGGAACTGTAAGATGGATATAATTTTTAATGATTGGCTTTCACATTTATTGGTTGCTGGGATACAGGGCAAAGAGGTTACATATGGATGCCATGATTAGGGCAGGATTAACCTTGTCAGAGGGGGAATTTAAAGGAATCTAACCGCTCATGACTGATTGCAAGTGAAAGTGATTATTTCAGGTTAAATGTCTCTGCGCCTCTTTCCTCCAAAAGTAACAAAGGGGACAGAAGATGGATTCAAACAAGTTTGCCCTGCACCACACAGCACCCTAAGTCTTGCTTGTACCCAAACGTGATCAATTCAGCCCTCTCCAAGCATGACTGTACAGTGCAGTGTATATGCAATAATTTAGCTGAAGGTCCTCTAGAGTTTACTAAAGAACCTCTATAATTTCAGACTTGTGTGCCAGTTATGTTGACGTTGCATTGAAAAGTGTAAGGTTAAAGGCACGTAACTTTCTCAGCATCCAGTACTGTGTATGAACCACACAGTCACACACACAGGACTGGGAATCACGCACACGTGCAGCTACAGTGCCCTGGCCCCTGTGTGACTTAAAAATATCAGCAAGAATCTTTTCTTGGAACAAAACTGTCAGTGTGGCAGACCCATGTCAATTAAATGTTAGATCTGGGCTAGGTAGGTTATTCTTAATATAATTCCTCCACATACAGTGGTCCTTTTCCAAAATAAAGTTATTTACACACATCTGTACAGAGGTTGTTATTTCTGATAAATGCTCTAAAATGCTGCTACGGATGATTTTAATCACAGTAACTGGTGAAAAGTAATAACCTCTCCATTGTCTTGGAAATGATGTTTCTAAGGCGGGTCTGTATATGGGCAGAAAACGCCACAGTTTTAGTTGTGAAAACTAAATAACAAACTTAAGCATACAGAGAGACATTTGCAAAAGTCCACAAGTCTGCATGAATGGATGGCAGCTCAGAATTGCAGGAATGAAAAATTCCAGGAGTATCCAAGACCTTGGTCTTACACCAGTCTTTTAGTGACATATTAATACAATCCAGGACATCTCAAAGTAGTATCATAGGCATTTGTACCTGCAAAAACTTCCAGTAAAGGTGCAATTTGCTGACAAAGAAAGAAGACCCTGCTAGGAGAGCTTGGTACAGGTTGCTTTTGCTGCTGGCAAGTTCACGCTCCCTGTTGTAAACTGCATCCACATCTCACTGGTGCCTTACACTAGGCAAGAAGCTTAAACCATAAAAGAAATGCCAGTCCCACATTACAATATTTGTAGACAAGAACTGAAATTGAGATTGGTTTTGTTCCATTTAAATAATTTCCCGGAAGCCCTATCATTGTGCCACAAATGTGACCCTCCGTTGGCTGGGTTTGGGTTTTCTTCCCCTGGTTAAAGCAATGAATGCACTTTAGCCAGGTTCTGTGCCAGCTCCATCCTCCTCCTCCATATTCGTCCAGGACCTGCCTAATTGCAGGGAGGCAAAGGGGACAGGGCAGGAAGGCAACTGGGGTTGTACGATATAGATCACTTCAGAATTCACTACCACACTCCCACCATGTGTTAAATGTTTTAAGAGTAACTGATTTTATCTCTAAACTTTATGAACTTTCAGGATGGGAAATATGCATTGGACACAAAACATTTTTTTGTTTGTTTGTTGTGGATGTTCTGTTGTTTGTCCTGGCCTCTGAAAACTCCAAATTCTTCAGAAAAAAAAGGGTGTACAATGTGCACTCCAGCTGTGTAAGCTGCACTCAACATCAACTGATGTTGATATGCTGCAGTCTGAATCAGATGGATTTCTAATAAAAAAGGATTTCTACTACAGCAACCACAAGTATATCAATGGTGCTGTTGCTAACTGTACATGCTAAACCAGACAAAGGATTCCTGCCATGCAAAACATCATCTTCACTGAAAAAAGCTCTGCTGTATTTTGTCCTACTGCAGTGAAGAGAGGAACTCTTTCATAATATAATGTCTCTAAAGAACTAAAATGCTACATTTTTTTTCCTCTTAACTCCTTTATGTTCTTCCCTTTGAAATAATTTTACAATTCTTCAGACAAATATGTACCAACTGAAGTCGCATTTAGGATTTTGCCACAGTTGGTACTTTCATTTCCCCAAGCAGGGTTATCTGGGTAGCTCCATTTGAGATGCTTCAATTTAACAAATGAAAGAGGGCTGTTAGGAAGTGTAGTCTCTTACAAGACTCTCCAGACAAATGCACTAGAAAAGTGCCCGCTCAGTAGCGCTCTCTGATCTCTTAAGCTCCCTTGTCCGATACTGCTCGAATTGGCCCTGTTAAGAAACAGGATTCGAAAGATTATTGCAAGACCACTCTGAAGTGTTAGATTCTACTTCCCACAGGATACTTATGAAATTGAGTTTTATCTTATGAGGCTATCCTGTGAAGTAAATGGGTAATTAAAGCAAAATATCAGAAGGCATCCTTTATTTAAAATTTAAGGCAGCATAACCTAACCTCTCTTAGAAGTCAGCTCCATCGAAGAGGTCTCTGCACTGAGGTGTCACCTCCCATTCCCCTTCCCAGGGTGGGACAGCAGCGAGCATGCTGCGCGCAGGAGCCGGAAGGCTCCAGTAAATCCTTGAGCTCATTAGCCTTTCTTTGCCTAACGAAACCCACTTTCCTTCAAGCCCCGGTGCTGATTTGAAATAATCTCCTGAACTTTCATGCTGAACACAGCATTACTGCGCTCCCGTTGCGCGGGGAGATACCGCGCTCCACGCCGGGCTGGCCGCGAGCGACAGCCGCCGCGGGAGAAGCGCCGTGCCGGGCTGGCCGGGCTGCAGCGCTCCCCCTGCACGGCCACCGGCCCCTGCTCCGGCCCTCCAGGCTCCCCCGGGACCGCGGGCGGGACAGCGCACCCGGGGCTCAGCGCGGAGCTCTGCAGCCACCGCGGCACCGGGGCCGGCTCGCAGGTCGCCGGCAGCCGCGGCAGGTGCCGGCGGCGCGGGCGGCGGAGGC